>JACXGM010015614.1:0-21140 GCA_016801145.1 Umbra pygmaea | reverse complement strand
TTGAGGTGGTTTGGGCATCTGGTAAGGATGCCCCCTGGGCGCCTCCCTAGGGAGGTGTTTCAGGCACGTCCAGCTGGGAGGAGGCCTCGGGGAAGACCCAGGACTAGGTGGCGAGATTATATCTCCAACCTGGCCTGGGAACGCCTCGGGATCCCCCAGTCGGAGCTGGTTAATGTTGCTCGGGAAAAGGACGTTTGGGCTCCCCTGCTGGAGCTGCTGCCCCCGCGACCCGATCTCAGATAAGCGGATGAAGATGGATGGATGGATGGACATCCAGGGCACGAAGCTCCCATTCCACCACATCCCAAAGATGCTCTATTGGGTTAAAATCTGGTGAATGTGGGGGCCATTTTAGTACAATGAACTCATTGTCATGTTCAAGAAACAGATTTGAAATGATTCGAGCTTTGTAACATGATGCATTATCTTGCTGGAAGTAGCCATCAGAGGATGGGTACATGGTGGCCATAAAGGGATGGACATGGTCAGAAACAATGCTCAGGTAGGGCGTGGCTTTTAAACGATGCCCAATTAGCACTAAGGGGCCTAAAGTGTGCCAAGAAAACATCCCCCAAACCATTACACCACCACCACCAACCCGAACAGTGGTAACAAGGCATGATGGATCAATGTTCTCATTCAGTTTACGCCAAATTCTGACTCTACCATCTGAATATCTCAACAGAAATCGAGACTCATCTGAACAGGCAACAGTTTTCCAGTCTTCAACTGTCCAATTTTGGTGTGCTCTTGCAAATTGTAGCCGCTTTTTCCTATTTGTAGTGGAGATGAGTGGTACCCGCTGGGGTCTTCTGCTGTTGTAGCCCATCCGCCTCAAGGTTGTGCATGTTGTGGCTTCACAAATGCTTTGCTGCATACCTCGGTTGTAACAAGTGGTTATTTCAGTCAAAGTTGCCCTTCTATCAGCTTGAAGCAGTCGGCCCATTCTCCTCTGACCTCTAGCATCAACCAGTTATTTTTGCCCACAGGACTGCCGCATACTGGATGTTTTTCCCTTTTCACACCATTCTTTGTAAACCCTAGAAATGGTTGTGCGTGAAAATCCCAGTAACTGAGCAGATTGTGAAATACTCAGTCCGGCCCGTCTGGCACCAACAACCATGCCATGCTCAAAATTGCTTAAATCACCTTTCTTTCTAATTCTGACATTCAATTGGAGTTCAAGAGATTGTCTGGACCAGGACCAAACCCCTAAATGCATTGAAGCAACTGCCATGTGATTGGTTGAGTAGATCATTGCATTAAGGAGAAATTGAACGGGTGTTCCTAATCCTGTCCTATCCGAACACCTGATGTGCATTTTCAGTGTGCCGAATGTTCATTCACGCACTGCGCTTTTGTGTGTTTTTGATTAAACAGCATTTCACACACTTTTGCTGGCATCAAATGGTGTCATCCTTAGAAATGTCTTTAATGGATAGCGGTGTCCCCTTCACAGCCACCCATCCAAGGGCGGATTCCCATCAAAGATGGCAGAGTTTGCCATAAATGAGTTGTGGCTTGAGCCAGGGTAATTTGCAAAGACATGGGTGATTTTACTATTAGCATCGCAAATTACTTGTATGTGGATTGAATGGGTTCCCTTGCGGTTGATGTATATCAGTGCTAATTAGTAATCCTGAAAAAATTGGGTAAATGTGTACACTAGATGTATGCCTATTTTTTTCACATCTTCGTACACCACAATGATTTCCCTCGTGTGGTAATATTTTTCCATCTAATTACGTATTGCAATAATTGGAACTGCTGCATTTGTGTAGATGAGAGGAGATATAACGTGCATGCGTGTTGTCCACATGCTATTATGGTCAAGCATGTGCCCTTAAAATAGCATCTGAATAACACGCCACTGACTTTTAACCAGGTTTTTCCTGGTCAGTGGCGGAATTGTTTTCGGGAACTGCAAGATAGCACCAGGGAACGTTTGCGCCGGAACACCCCTCTTCTTTTCGCTGAACTTGCACAACGAACGCAAGTTCATTCCCTAATTCACAGATGCGTGTCTGTGGAGGGAAAAGTCCCATATGCGTCGGGTGCAAGATAGAATTTATACATGCGTTGGTGTAAAAAGTCAATTGCGCTGGGTGTAAGATAGGGCCCTTAGAATAAATATAAAACACCACTCCCTGCTCTGGTCTCTGTGTTTCAACAACCACACAAAGTTTTGACATGTCAATCCCAAAGTAAAATAATGTCCACTTCACTATACCTTTTCTTCACTTTGATTTTGAAAAAAGGTGCAATTGTCAGGAATCCACCCCCTTGAACCTGTTTCCCTTTTTCTTTTGTTCCTTTCCCCTGATCCCGGCTCCCTTGTGTGTGTGTTTGGTCTGTCTTTATGTTGTGTATCTTCATCATGTTCGCGAGCATCAGTTCCTGTTTTCCCTGCACTCCTGAAGGCACCAGTCCCAGAGCACCAGTCCCATCAACTCTGATCCTGAGCACCTGTTCCCTCTGCCGCACCTAGGGCTGATTGCCACCTTCCCTTTATTTGGGAGGTGTTGACAATCAGTCCCTGACGGATTTTTGTACTACCAAGTGCGTTCTAGTCTTGTGCCAATTCTCTATTCCAGCCATTCTGAGCACTGTGCTCTTATTTGTTATCCAGTGAAGCTATTATTGCCAGTCTGAGTACTGTGCCCTTATTATTCAGAGTTTCCATTATCTCACCCTGGTTCTCCATGCCTCCATTTCCAGAAACCATCTGTGCTGTTGATCTGGTCATCACTTACCTCCTCTGCAATAGCCTTCTGGATGCCAACCACCAACCATCTCCCACCTGGTCTCGACTCACCTGGTCTCTGCTCTACTGGTTCCAGACACTACATCCGGTCATCCCTACTGCTTACCATTATCCTGAGCTATTGTCCTCAATAAATATCATTGTCATCACTCACCTTGTGATCCTCTGCATTTGGGTTCACCCTCAGTTCCAGTCCAATCTGTGACAGCAAAAGCTCCCCCCTCAGTAAAATATATAGACCACATTAATAATAATGAAAGTAGGCCTACCTCATACTAAACAAGGGAAAAACTTTAGCTATGCCATTTTGTTTTTGGTAATATGCAATTGTTCCACCCTACTACACATTCCCTGTATTTATTATTTTTCATCATTCCACAGGTGCGATTGGATCTAAGACAGCTGTTAATATTACTTGTCACAACAAAGTCTCTGAACTGCATGTGTGGCTGCTTAAATCTGGACTGTGCCATTGCATGCAAATAATTAATAATACAGTGTATTCAGAAAATATTCACAGCACTTTACTTTTTCCACATTTTGTTATGTGACACCCTTATTCCGAAATGGATTAAATTCATTATTTACCTCTACAAACTATTTTCCCTGGATCCTTTCCCTGGATCCTGACTAGTCTCCCAGTTCCTGCCGCTTAAAAACATGCCCACAGCATGATGCTGCCACAACCATGCTTCAATGTAGGGATGGTATTGGACAGGTGGTGTCTGGTTTCTTCCAGACAAGATGCTTGCCATTCAGGCCATAGAGTTCAATCTTTGATTCATCAGACCAGAAAATATTGTTTCTCATGGTCTGAGAGTTCTTTGGGTGCCTTTTGGCAAACTCCAGGCAGGCTCTCATGTACCTTTTACTGAGGAGTGGCTTCCATCTGGCCACTCTACCATACAGGCCTGGGGCCTGTCAAAAAAAAGAATTGGTTTGATTTAAAATCAAGTGTGAAAAAGGTTGTAGCTGCAAATTGGCGAGACATTACTGCAAAGATTTTTGTCTCTCGATTTGCAGAACTTATAGAGACATACCCCAAGCAACTTACAGCTGTAATCGCAGCAAAAGGTGGCGCTACAAAGTATTAACTTAAGGGGGCTGAATATGATAATATGAATTTGCTACAGAACACGTTGGAAACTTTCTAAGATTCTAAACCATCAACTGTCACAATGGCAAAATTCTGCAAACGCTTAGTCACTTTTCAGTTACTATCATTACTAACTGACACAATGCAAGAGCAGAGATTTGCACCGTATGTCCCCCGGGAATTTCGAGAGTTGGCAATGGAGAGTTACTCTCAGAGGTTCCCGTGGTATGTAGTCCGATAGTCCAAATCAGACTTTGATCCTTTTCCCCAACAAAGCAGGCCTCAGTGTTGCTGTTCTCGTAGACTCAATGCTAAGTGGCGTGGAACATGAATTGCCAGCAGTTGTTCCACTTCTGTAAGCGGTCCCTTGTTGCTGGTAATTCACATTGGAACAAACAACGTCCTTAACGGGGATTCTCCTTATGACATTATCAGGATAATGCAGGAACTGATGATCTTAGGGAACAGCATCGGTATGAGTTAAGGTCATCGGTATGAGGTAAGGTTTGTCATTTGCACCATTTTACCCCGGCCGACAGATGATGCTACCACCAAACATGTAGTTAGGGAAACATATTGGCTCACTGAGCATCTGTCTTGTGAAAATGATAATGTAATTTATTTTAGGACCAACAGATTATCTCTGAGGAACTCAGAACCCAATCTGGCACTTTATAGTCGTGACCGGCTTCATCAAAATTTTCACGGTAAAAGCAAGCTTTTTACTTATTGGCTGGGTTTTTTGTTGAATTATTTTAGGTAGATTAGTTAATGCAGGTTTAGAATTTATTATTGTTTTTTATTAATTTGTTGAGTTCTACACATTTTTACACCCATTTAAGTTTTACTGTGATGTCCTCTTCATGTTTCTTGTTGTTTTTCCAAAAAGTAAAATGCAACAAATCTCACCTTTCTTGGGATGGTAAATCATTTGAATGAGAACTGATGCAACAGACCCATTGCAACTTTTTCTCTATCTTGTGATTGCATTACCTTGAAGGTATGTCTTGTGTCATTCTTCTTATTATATATTACTGTCATTGCACTGGCAAAATCCATTCAACATGTTCAGGTTAACCACATGCCCTCCACTCTTTTTCTGCAATCTCCAAGGCAAATGCAGTTTAAATTAATAAGATACATCAGGACTTGTATCCTTAGTAATCAATGAATATGATAAATCAGGATCTCGTATCCTTAGTAATAAATGTATAGAATAAATCAGGACACCTTATCTTAAGCTAGAGTAAAATCTTCTTTGTGTTTTTAAAATAGATCTGAGCATGAACTGTAATATTAAAACCATTTAAAACAATGAAAACTACTGAAATTCATATAAATACACTGTAAATGTAACGGACAGAAGCACAGACCAAACGAGACTCCCACTAAACGCAAAGCGTTGATTATTATATATGTCCACAAAAGCACAGAACGATGTCAGGCAGGCAGAGGTCGATACACAGAGGAGGCAGTAAGGTACAAAACCAGAATCCGGGAATCGTCGTAACAGGCAGGCAGTAATTGGCACACGGAAAAACATGGGCAAAGGTACAGAGACAAAATCCAGAGACGTAATCAAACATGGTAGAAAACAGGTCAAAAACGGGTGGTCCAATATGCAGAAGAAACAGGCTCAGTACGAATGCTCAAAATACAATTAATACCTCACAAAGCTCTGATGGAAATGGCAGGGTTATATAGGACTCTAAACAGTTATCTAGATTTCCGGTGATTGTGAGCGCAGTGGGAGGGTGCGTTCGCATGAGCTGGAGTCACGGTAATAGGGAGGCTGAGGTGACATGTTGTGGCTGTCTGAGGTACTGCGGGCTGAGGACGTCCCAGATCCCCCCTCCCTACGGACGGCTCCAGACATCCGAGAAGAACGGAGAGGAGGACGGCCGCGAGGCCTCGGGGCAGGACGGTCAGGATTAGTCCGGTGAAACGCAGCCACCAAGGCAGGGTCAAGCACGTCAGCCGCAGGGACCCACGACCGCTACTCAGGTCCGTAACCAACCCAATTGACCAGGTATTGGATGGCGCCTCGATGAAGTCTGGAGTCCAACAGATCCTTGATGGCGTAGGCAGGTTCGCCACCGACGTCTAGCAGATTTGGAGGTTGGGCGGGTACTGGAGGATAAATGGGACTATAAGGAACAGGCTTTAATAGGGACACATAGAAGGAAGAGGAAAAACAAAATTGGCGGGGTAGTTGGAGAGGGTAGGTGACAGGGTTGATCCTGTGAGTTACCTTATATGGTCCTATATACCTAGGGAGGAATTTCCTGCAGGACTGCCGGAATCGGATGTCTCACGTGGACAGCCAGACGCGTTGCCCAGGATGGAAAAGGGGAGTGGGACGCCTGCGGCGGTCAGCCTGCCGTTTTTGCCTCTGCGACGCTCGGTCGAGATGACAGTGTGCGCTATCCCACACTTCGGAGGCATGCTGGAACCACTCCTCTGCTGCCACAACTGGACCAGGCTCCGTGTCCCAGGGAAATAATGGTGGCTGATACCCTAAAACACACTGAAAGGGCGTTAGAAGTGATGAGGAATGTATAAGGGAATTCTGTGCATACTCCACCCAGGGCAAAAAACTACTCCAGTCAGCAGGATGAGTGGCACATTGTTGTCTTAGGAACTTGCCTATCTCCTGAATCAAGCGCTCTGTTTGCCCATTCGATTGAGGATGGTACCCAGACGAGAGACTGATAGACAGCCCCAGGCAATTCCAGAAGGCCTTCCACGCTCGTGACGTGAACTGGGGTCCTCTGTCCGAAACAATGTCCTCGGGGAGTCAAAACTGCCGGAACACCTGCTGGAATATACACTGCGAGATCCAGAGCAGTAGGTAAGTTGGATAGAGGGATCAATCTACACATCTTAGAGAACCGGTCTATGAGAACTAAGATCATAGTGTACCCAGATGAAACAGGCGATTCGGTTACAAAGTCCATGGAGACATGGGACCAGGGTCGATTTGGGGTGGGTAAAGGCAGAAGTTTACCAGTTGGCAGGTGGCGTGGAGTTTTGGACTGGGCACAAATGGGGCAGGACAGGACATAGTTGGTTATGTCTTCTTTTAGAGAGGCCCACCAGTACTTGCGGGACATTAGTTGAAATGGTTTTTGTGACCCCAGGATGACCAGTACTCAAGGCAGTGTGACATCAGTGCATTAATTGAGGTCGCAGAGATGCTGGCACAAAGGTGTGTCCCGAAAGCGTGGTAGGTGGCGCCGGTTCTGAAATCAGGGCGTTAGAGATGAATGTATCGATGTCCCACTAAATTCGTCTTACCATACAGGTAGAGGGAAGGATGGTCTCTGGAGGAGAGGTCTTAGCTGGGACTTCGAACTGGCGGGACAGGGAATCTGCTTTTGTGTTCTTTGTGCCTAAAAAAATGTACGAGACAGTGAAATTAAAACAGTTGAAGAATAAGGACCACCGGGCTTGACGGGAATTCAGCCTTTTGGCTGACCACGGATATTCAAGGTTGCGGTGATCTGTTAGTACAGTGAAAGGATGGACCGCCCCCTCCAACCAGTGACGCCATTCCTCAAGGGCGAGTTTGATTGCTAGGAGTTCTCGGTTTCCTACGTCATAATTGCGCTCGGTTGAGGATAGTTTCTTGGAATAGAAAGCACAGGGTTGGACGGTGGAAGAGGTACCGACACGTTGGGAAAGGATGGCTTCAGATGCGTCCACTTCAAAGATAAACGGACGGGCAGGGTCCAAGTGTTGTAGTATAGGTGCCTCCATGAAGCGTTGCGTGAGTGTTTGGAAGGAGGACAGGGCTTCTGCGTTCCAGGTCAACTTTGATGGTCCTTGCTTGGAGAGCGTGTGTAACGGAGCGGCAATGGTGCTGAACTTGTGTATGAACCGGCGGTAATAATTGGTAAACCCCAGAAAGCGTTGTAATTCCTTGCCGGTGCGTGGCAAAGGCCAGTTACGCACAGCTGTGATTTTGCTTTCATCCATGCATACACCTCCCGGAGTCAGCACAAACCCAAGGAACAATATTGTGGTCACATGGAATACACTTTTCTCGGCTTTCACGTAGAGACGATTTTCCTGTAGTCATTGGAGCACTCGTTTTACGTGGGTGATGTGCTCAGCCAGAAATGAGGAATAAATGAGGATGTCATCTATATAGACAACAACAAACTGATCTAATACATCCTTGAATAGTTCATTCATGTATGACTGAAACACTCCGGGAGCATTGGTTAGCCCATACGGCGTTACTAGGTACTCATTGTCTTTTGTAGGTTATGAAAGCAGTTTTCTATTCGTCCCCCTCCCGAATGCGGATCAGATTATATGCACTGCGCAGGTCCAGCTTGGTGTATATATTGGCTTGTCCAACTTGTGCGAGTGCTTCTGGAATCAGAGGCAGGGGGTACCGATGTTTCACCGTGACGGCATTCAGGGCTCTGTAGTATATACATGGTCGCAGGCCGCCGTCTTTCTTGCCCACAAAGAAAAAACTAGATGCTGCTGGTGATGTAGAAGGCCAGATAAATCCCTGTTGTAGCCCTTCCTCAATAAAAGTGTTCATTGCTTCTTTCTCGGGGAGAGACAGAGGGTAGATCCGTTCATTGGGATGAATGGCATTAGGAACCATGTCGATGGCGCAATCCCATGGTCGGTGCGGAGGGAGTACAGTTGCTTTTTCCTTTGAAAAGACATCTCGGAATCTGTTGTAGCATTCCGGGATATCAGTGGTAGGTCCAGCGTGACACTCCTCCACAGACGTAGCCCAGCATGGGGTGGATAAACACTTGGAGGTGCATGCCTTGCTCCAGGATAGGAGTTTGCCATCTGTCCAGGAAATCACAGGATTGTGGAGACTGAGCCAGGGGTGTCCAAGGATTAGTGGTTCAGGTGGTGATGTTAAAACCAAAAGCTGAATGGTTTCACAGTGTAATATACCAACTTGAAGTTGCAGGGGGGCTGTTTGATGGGTTATATATCCAGTGCCTATAGGGTGCCCATCCAGGGCATTAACCCTAAGGGGAGACGGAAGTGCCATTAAGGTCACTCCTAAACTTATTGCTAAATCACCATCTATAAAATTGCCCGCAGCCCCAGAATCCACCAGACCATGAGTGGTTATACGTCGAGTGCCAACAGACAGCACGACAGGTAGGTTGAGTTGTTTAGTGGAGGGAGCCAAAGGAACAGAAGAGCCTACATGAACATGATAGGTGGGGCGAGTGGTATTCCTCCGGGGAGGCCTGACCGGACAGGTACTGACGATGTGATTTCCTTCCCCACAGTATAGGCACAAGCACTCCTGAATGTGCCTCTGACGCTCAGTAGGTGTTAATGGAGAACGTCCTATCTGCATGGGCTCTGGATCAGCTAGAGGACCGGGTCCGGGAATAGACAGGAGGCTTGTACTGGAGCGCGGTGGTAAGGTCTTTCTTTTCTCTGTTAACAGGTTATCGATAGATATGGACATTTTTATGTAATGGTTAAGGTCAGTTTCATCACCTCTGCAGGCGAGCTCGGCCTGTGAGAAGTGCTGTATCCGCAGCTGCCAGGGTGCGGAACTCCAGAGCGTAGTCGGCCGCGGAGCGTCTACCTTGTGTGATTTTGTACAGGCGATCTTTGATGCTGCGCCCAGTGACAGGGTGATCAAAAATGTCCTTAAAGAGCTGCAAAAACTCAGTCATAGATGAGAGAACCCCCGAGTTAGTGTGCCAAACAGCGGTTGCCCACTCCAGTCCCTTGCCCGTTAATAACAAGATGATGAAATCGACTTTGTACTTGTCAGAGTTAAACATAGCTGGGTGGTGGTCTATATACAGTGAGCACAGTTTTAAGAAACCCCTGCATTGGCCGGGTGACCCATCATACTTACAGGGCATTGACACAGGTGGAGAAAAGCACAGGGGTACCTGAACCACAGGAGGCTGTGGTGACGCTGCGGACTGTCGGAGTAATCTGCAGAGCTCGTCAAGACGCTCCTCTTGTTGGGTGAGTCGGGAGTTCAGCTCTTCGGGGTTCATCTTTGAATGGTGAGGTATTCTGTAACAGACAGAAACACAGACCAAACGAGACTCCCACTAAACGCAAAGCGTTGGTCATTATATATGTCCACAAAAGCACAGAACGATGTCAGGGAGGCAGAGGTCGATACACAGAGGAGGCAGTAAGTTACAAAACCAGGAATTGTCGTAACAGGCAGGCAGTAATTGGCACACGGAAAAACACGGGCGAAGGTACAGAGACAAAATCCAGAGTAAGTTATCAAACAGGGTAGAAAACAGGTCAAAAACGGGTGGCCCAATATGCAGAAGAAACAGGCTCAGTACGAATGCTCAAAATACAATCAATACCTCACAAAGCCCTGATGGAAATGGCAGGGTTATATAGGACTGTAAACAGGTGTCTAGAATTCCGGTGATTGTGAGCGCAGTGGGAGGGTGCGTTCGCATGAGCTGGAGTCACGGTAATAGGGAGGCTAAGGTGACATGTTGTGGCTGTCTGAGGTACCGCGGGTACTGCTATAAGCCACCATCTCTCAGTAACTACATAAGAAAATCAATAGCCATTGTATGACCATGTAGGTGAACATGTATTAGTTATGTTATGCTTGATTTAGGAATTTTAGTTGCAAACACAATCCATTGTGCACAACAAAAGACCAATTACTGTATTAAACTGTTTATGAGCAGTGTGAGCACCCAAGAAGCCTATTCTCACCCGCATTGTCGCTTTAACTACATGGGCTAAGCTTTATGTTACAGCTACAAAATGTTTTGATTAATGTTATGTTGGGAAGTAGATTCTATATAATCATGTTAAATACAGTTTGGACAGTTTAGAATGGTATTACTATTAGAAAGAGTTGTACAGCTTTAGTTGGGGCCTGTTGGAGGATTCTAAGACATACAAGACAGACAGGGAGAAGATACAGGGTCAAGCCAGATTTTCCTTTAGAATAGGGGTAGTTGGTCACTATGACAACAAGTGACTGAGACGAGAAGGCAAAGAGTGACTTAGGACAGAGAGAGAGCCCTTGCAGTTCTTATATTATAACATCAGCATAAGCAGTAGCTTATGGCTTAGGACTTATAGATTATAACTCTGTTATATATTAGACTGCTTATAACTATATGATCTATTGTAGGTTAGACTGTAATTCCATCACAGGTCTAATACATGTAGATGCCATTCAGACTAACAGGACATTTTACTGACAGGACATTAGATAAAGGTTACTGAGTTATTTGATAAACAACTAGCAAGGCCAGTTGATTAGACGCTAAGACAGAAGTTAAGGTGACCAGCACATGTTCTCACATGAGACAGTCACAGGTCTGAGGAGATTCTTCTAGGAGCTGTGCGAACAACAATGCTAAGGCTATTTAACCCAGTTCCATATGATCATTCGGGGCATTTTCCACAACACGTCTTGATGTCTTGTTATGATGACCCTGTTTCCATAACGAGAAGTACTTTATAAACATTCTATTATCAACCACTACCTGACTCCTGAAACCATCATTTCAACAAAGATCTTACCAAGCCTGAAATTACCTTCTATCAGTTACAATACAACATATCAAACCTTTTACTTTTTCTAGTCAAATGATGTACCACGACAGGTCAAATGTTGTACCACGACTGGGAGCTGCAAGTACCACCAGTAGTACACATACCACAGTTTGAGAATCACTGACTTGTATTTCAATTACCAAGAGCAATTAAACCATGGGAAGACTGCAACACACCTGAACCCAAAAAATGTCCCTTTTGCAATAAGAATGCAGGGAAGGAAAAAAGAGAAATCAGACCAATTTCACCTAAACTAATACTACTCATTAAATTGACTAAGCAGGTAGAACATTCAGAGAAGGAAAAAAACTATTTCATATGAACATTGGACCAATCACAGAAATTAATTCATGTCAACTATGTCTAAAGGGATTGCTGGATGGGTTCACTGCACTCCACTCTGCTCCCAATTCTTTCATGCCTTGAGATCCTGTCACCATGACCTCAAGATAAACAAGAAAACAGTTCAATGAACTGGAGTTCAGCACATGTTTAAAGCTTCTCAATTATTAGATTTACTAGTATTAAATAAAATAGCCTTAATGGGAAGTACCAGAACTAATAAGTTTGCATTAGGATTAAGTAACCTATTATTGCACATTTTTATATTTACTCATTAGTATACTCCCCTAACAAACTTGTCAACAGCAGGTCAACAGGGCCAACGGGAAGATCAATTCCCAGCAGACAGAACAGGGCAATACCTGTTAGATGTGATCTGGCAAAGAAGACAAAGCCAACTACTGTTTCGCAGACAGACCCACTAGTTATAAGCAGACAGGAAGCCATTAAAAAAGTATGATTAGCATCAACTGTGACATTACAAAGTCAATAGAAACACAATAAGCTATATATATATATATATATATATATATATATATATATATATACACACACACAGAAAAATATATTTTCTGAAATATATTATAAACACACAGTTCTGTAACAGAATGTATGAGGTGGCTCTTATAAGAGCCTTTGTGTAGAGGGAGAGCAACAACACTTAATAATTTAGTACAAATCAAATATTTTTCCCTAGCCCTAATACACTTTCCTGCCAGCCACAACGCATCAGCCTAGTTTTAGCTTGCACAGTATTTGTTTGTAAAACTGTCAGTCAAGCTTAACAAGGAGTTACCAAACAGGCCCACTGTCTCATATTCCATTCCTGCCAGCCGCAACGCATCAGCCTAGTTTAAGTTAGCACAGTATTTGTTTATGAGAATAAAGTATTTCGTTTTAAAGAAGAATCTATGAATTCACACTTCATTTTCATAGTAGAGGTGGATATTCTGCTACAGAGCTACTATCCTCTTCTTTATAGTCACTTAGTTCTAAAGAAGACACATTTCTAAGTACTTTACCTGGCCACCAACACACACTGCCATCCTAATGTCCTTACACAGCTCTCTGGTCTTGGCCATTGTGGAGAGGTTGGAGTCTGTTTGATTGAGTGTGTGGACAGGTGTCTTTTATACAGGTAACAAGTTCAAACAGGTGCAGTTAATACAGGTAATGAGTGGAGAACAGTAGGGCTGCTTAAAGAAAAACTAACAGGTCTGTGAGAGCTGGAATTCTTACTGGTTGGTAGATGATCAAATACCTATGTCATGCAATACAATGCAAATTAATTATTTAAGAATCGTACAATGTGATATTCTGGATTTTTGTTTTGTTTCCGTCTCTCACAGTTGAAGTCAGAAGCGTCATGCACCTATTTTTTTTAAGGGGGCACAGTGTGCACAACACATGGAAACATGTGCCCACATATACAGATATTAAAAGAAAAATCCACTTGGCTCAAAAATCTGAGGGGGCATAATGCCTCTGGTTGAAGTGTACCTATGATGAAAATTACAGACCTACATGCTTTGTAAGTACGAAATCCTGCAAAATCGGTAGTGTATCAAATACTTGTTCTCCCCACTGTAAACCTGACAACCTTTCCCAAGACCTATTTTGTTTGAACATAATCATGTTTTCTAATGCTATTTTGCTAATCCTAGACTTTAATCTTATTAACTGATCAAAAATATAAAAATCACGCTCACCGATAAAGGATTTTTAAGGCCGATTCCGATACAAATATTTGGTGATTTAAAAATCTGATATTCCGATATATTGGCCCATTATATATTAAAGAAAATCCAGAAAATGAGTAACAAAACATAAACACATTTCCCTAACATTAGTTCTTTGTAGTATTTATGAGTCCTCACTAAAATAATATGATAATGCAGTTTAAAAATAAACTTGTTTGCTTAATTGTAACAACAGAACAGAGGAACATCAAAATATATTTAAGTTCTGATAAAAAAATTGTATAAAAATAAAATTGTTTGTTTAATTGTCACAACAGAACAGAGGAACATCAAAATATATTTGAGTTTTGATGAACAAAATGTATAAAAATACAAACTTAAGATATGAAACTTAATGTCCTTTGAACAAAAACACAAAAACAACAAAAAATCGAAGTTACCAGTATTAATAGACTTAATAGCTTCATAAAAATAACTTTGAACAAGACTGGAAAAAAATATTCTGTTAAGGTCTTTAACTTTTGATAAATTAAAACAGCAAAATATAAACTATATACAGTATATGAGGTAGTGTACGGAATCAGTCAGTCCTCAATAGCTCCAGTCCAGCAGGGGCAGGTTTTTATTAAAGTTTTTCAAATATTCATTTATCGGCCATTATAATTGCAGATACCGATAGTTTGGAAAATGCCTAATATCGGCCCGCCTATATATAGACATATGTGTGTCTATACTCTAATTCCCACATGGCTAATGTTGTGCCTGCCTGATGTGCCAGCCCATCAATAACATGCATACCACAAAATAGCTCATTGACCAGAGAAAGCCTGGTCTTTTCTGAATCGTCTAGATCATTGAACCCATCTGCAATATCTGGCAATATATTTGATCGGAACCTGGATAAAATCTCATTGAATTTCTCTACACTTGCTCTGTCACCCATTAAGTTTGTTATTTTACTGAATATATTTTTAAAATGATGGTGTGAAAACTCAGTCTTGCTGCTACTTTTGACTACATCATGTATCATATCAATGATGGTATCAAATGTGCATTGTGCTGAACCTGAAGCCTGTTCTCTTAAAATTAAAAGTCTATTACCATCCTTAAAACAAAGTCCTGCTGTTCCAAATGTATGGCCCATCAGTAGTTGTTAATTTTCATGAATCATCCTATCTTGTATTTGCCTGCAATGAGACTTGTCTGGCCTCCAGTGTAATATTTTTACATGTGTATACACTAGGTAATCTATCAATTTGCATCCCTGCCATATTTCTTACCACACAGTCTACTACTTGAGGTACTTTGTTACTACTAACTCCTAAAGCAGAAGTCAACTACATTACTGTCTGTCTAGTGCTGTCACAAAAAACACGACCATCTACTGTGGGGATACACTGAACTGTTTTTTCTGTACTATGTTGGGATTGCCAGTAGATTGTCATGGTTTAAATCATCAATTTTATCTGGCAATTCCTTTTCCTTTTCTTTTTCTATACCTACGTTTGTTTGCAGTTCTTTCTTTTCCATGCTTAATATTTGCTATTTTTAATTGCAGCTACTTTTCTATCCAACTGTAAATTAAGTTGCTCAAAATTTTTGGTTCTCTTCCTTCTCTATTTTAGATTTAAGTAAATCTATTTTACAGTCCTTTCGTTTGCTGCGTTTATTTGAAATACTAAGGGTGTCTCGCATGTCTTGATATTTCACTGTAAGTGAATCAATATCATTTTTATTCTGCTGTAATGCATGCTCATTTTCGCAACTGAAGTGTGGAAAAGTGTGCATCTAAAATGCGTTGACTTTCTACTGTTTGATGGTAAATAGTGAACTCATTGTTTGGCCCAATAATTATTTCATTTACATTTACTAAACCATTTAATTCATCCAAACACAGAGAGAGGGCACGAGCGCTAGCAGCATCTATCATTGTCAATTCTGGCTTTCTGATGAGCAGAATTACAAACGCTACATGCATGAATTGTTCTTGGTCTACTAAACGAATTAATTGCTTATGATCAAAAACACTATTTGCTTTTTCACACACTCAACCTTTTGTAGTGGGATGGTCATTGAAATCAAAATTACTAGATTGTCACGACCAGCCCCGTAGAGGCTGTATTTCCTCCCCCTTTTTGTGTTCAGTTGTGTCTCCTGTGTTCTGTCTTACATCCTCAGTGTATTCAGTCCAATTGACGGTGGTTTAGCTTATGGTTCCCTTTTGTTGCTCCCTCTTATGTTGTGGTCTGTGGCCCCCCCTGGTGTCCCTTCTGTGTCTTACAGGTGTTAGGGTTGTATGATGTTATCAGTGTGGGTCCGTGTATATGTTTATTCAACCCTGTATCACGGCCAGGCGTGTAATACACACGCTGGTCCATCGGGTTTTGCGGGTCAATGTCACGCTTTGCCTCGCCAAGGCGTGAATATTACACGCATTACAAAGGTACTCTACCAGCAGGAGGCGATACTAATCGAATCGCATGGTGACGTAGCGGAGTGTAAATTGCCTAGATTTAGTAGATTGGTAGGTTGGGGATGGTGGACGGGCGTATAAACCTGCGACTTACATCCCGTAGGTTCCGAGTTCAAATCCAAGTGGACGCTTTGCATATCATTTGTTTTTATTCCAGCGCGATGCAGACGTGTTGCACACATACTTTTTACTCACTATTCCAGCGCGATGCAGACGTTAACTGCAAGGGTTCATAGTGGTTAAGGTTAGGCTTAGATCAACTAACGGCAAGGGTTCTGAGTGGTTAAGGTTAAGGTATGGGTTTGGTTAAGGCTCACATCGAGAAAACGCAAGGGTTCTGAGTGGTTAAGGTTAGGCTTACATCGCTATAACAGGAGTGGTTTCATCCCCGGCTAGCCTCAATTAGCGTGTACATTACAAGCTTTTGGAAAGGCGAGCCCGCGTGTGTATTACACGCTTGGCCGTGATAATGGGCTGGTTGATTCGGCACGGGTGCTTCCTATTGTCTCTAAGTGATGTAGTATTTAGCCCTCATGTTTCCGTGTCCACCCTGTTCATCTATGTATGCTGTTGTGTGTCTCGTAGTGTATGTATTCATTTGCCGTGTTGCCCCTCGAGGCAGTCTTTTGTTTATCGAAATAAAACTTCTTTGGATTATTGAAACCTTCACGACCTAACTATAAGGGGAACTAACATGATTGCTAGACGTGCTAGCCGAGGAGCTAACAGGGGGATTGCTAACCTGTATGCTAGGGCAGCTAGCAGGGAAGTGGGAAACCCTACCGGAGAGAGAAGAGGCCATCCGGGGATGTGGTAGAGGCAGTTGGGGTGGTGTCCGCCAAATGGCTCTTCCTCTCCACTCGGGGGGTATCTCCCACTCCTCCTCCTCACTGTCCCAGTCTTCAGCCTCCTCCTTGCTGCCGTCAAAGGCTTCCACCTCCTGCCAGCCACGACAGAAATAGGCTACTCCCTCTGAGTCATAATGTACATCCTCCGGGAAGTAGCCCATCGCCCACGCCTGCTCCATGATCCGGCGATTGAGCATGTCGAGGTCCCCACCGACGTGTCCTCCTCTGGGAAGGAGAGCAAGGCTCTCCCTGGAGGTGCGGTGGCTCCTTCGCTGTCTCATAGTTAATGGTTCGTCTATCTGTCACGGATCCCTTGTATATGTCGGAGAGAGAGACAGGCGTAGGAGGTCCCAGTTTAGGGCCCCCGGTCTGGCTATGAGCTCCATTCCTAGTACACAGGCTACCTCTCCTAGCGTCCAGGCCAGGTTAGGTAGTCCCACTAGCTTTCAGGCTAGTTCTTGTAGTCTCACTGTCTTTCAGGCCAGTTTATGTAGCCCCACTAGCTATCAGGCTAGACCGCCGAGAGCTACAGTGTCTGCCCCTAGGTCCCCTGTAGTTGCCCCTAGGCCGCCAGTACCTGCCCCTAGGCCGCCAGTACCTGCCCCTAGGCTGCCAGTTATGGTTACTGCCCTGGTTACTGCCCCGGTTACTGCCCCGGTTACTGCCCCAGTTACTGCCCTGGTTGCTGCCCCGGTTGCTGCCCCAGTTGCTGCCCCAGTTGCTGCCCCAGTTGCTGCCCCAGTGACTGCCCCAGTGACTGCCCCAGTTATCAGCCCTAGGGCACCTGTTAATGACCCAGGCCCCGCCAGCACACAGGCTAGCAAACCCGCTAGTGCCAGCATCAGCTGTGTTAGCTCCGTGAGCTCCTATAAGCCTCCAGCCAAGTTCCCCATAGCTCCCTGTATGTCCCATGTTAGGGACCCCATACCCAGAGTAGGGTTGGTTAGGGGATTAGTGAGGAGGCAGGAGGATAGACCCCTAGCAGAGAAGGACACTGTGGCCCTCATGATTTCCCAGCTGGAGGGTCCGGCACTTTCCTTCGCCCTGACCCTGTGGGAGGCGGACCACCCTTTCCTGGAGGACCACCGACGCTTCACCCGCCTGCTGCAGGACATGTTCGGGCCTCTCTGCAAGATGGCCGCCTCGCCACCTTCACCGAGGCTACTAGCAGCCTGCGCACGGCAACCAGCAGCCTGTGCCCAGCTGCCAGCAGCCTGCACACAGCTGGGTTCTCTGTAGAGGGGGGATACTGTCATGACCAGAGGCTGTATTTCCTCCCCCTTTTTGTGTTCAGTAATGTCTCCTGTGTTCTGTCTTACGTCCTCAGTGTATTCAGTCCAATTGACGGTGGTTTAGCTTATGGTTCCCTTTTGTTGCTCCCTCTTATTTTGTGGTCTGTGGCGTCCCTTCTGTGTCTTACAGGTGTTAGGGTTGTATGATGTCATCAGTGTGGGTCCGTGTATATGTTGATTCGGCACGGGTGCTTCCTATTGTCTCTAAGTGATGTAGTATTTAGCCCTCATGTTTCCGTGTCCACCCTGTTCGTCTATGTATGCTGTTGCGTGTCTCGTAGTGTATGCATTCATTTGCCGTGTTGCCCCTTGAGGCAGTCTTTTGTTTATCGAAATAAAACTTATTTGGATTATTGAAACCTTCGCGCCTGTCTCTCTCTCCGACATATACAAGGGATCCGTGACATAGATATTTATAATAATATTTAGTTATTGTGCATTACATTGGTCGTCCACACAGCACATTTCCAAGAAATTGTCATGATTTCAATAATTCTGCCATTTGTTAATGATTCTAAAGATAATTTGGGCTGCCTACTTTCACCATTAATGTCAACATTTACACCTAATAGCATGCAGTATTTGAGTTGTTGCTCCCCCTCACCTGTAGTCATAGTTTTATCAGATTTTGCAGCCGTCTTTGCACTTTCCTCTTGCATCAGCAGTTTGGAAAAGCCCAGAAAATGGCTCCAGGGATATTTTTCAAGTAACGAAGTGTGTGTCCAGAAGAAAAAGCCAGAGCGGGATTATATTTTATTACCTAGTGTCCTGCAATTGCATCCATTCAATCAGGATGGGGACAGGAAGGAGTCATCAGGCC
The DNA here is from genome assembly GCA_016801145.1 of Umbra pygmaea. Lineage (NCBI taxonomy): Eukaryota > Metazoa > Chordata > Actinopteri > Esociformes > Umbridae > Umbra > Umbra pygmaea. The sequence continues at coordinate 2,239 of JACXGM010015614.1, read as the reverse complement.
ACATGGTCCTGTCGCATGTTCCAAGGGTTTGGGTCCTCCTAGGATGAACATGACCCCAGGAACATTAGAGTGGACATACCTTGGGTCTAGTACCTTGATTCAGCTCTGACTCCAAAATGAATATATAATCTGCCACTGAGCACAGAAAAACCCTAGTCCCCCGGCATATAAACTATTACAGCATAACATCAATTTTTTACATGTTCGTCAAGAGAGAGATCTGGGTCCAGAGTAACACCAAGGTCTTTTACAGTTTTTTTTCTGATATGACTGTACAACCATCTATGTTTATTTCTAGATTTGACAGCAGGTTATCTTTGTTTCCTGGGACCTAAAATAAGCATTTCTGTTTTTTCAAAGTTTAGAAGTAAGTAATTTTCTGTCATCCAACTCTTTATATACAAAACACAGGCTTCCAGGATGTGTAGTTTTGGGGATTCTCCCTTTATTTTTCACTGAAATGTACAGCTGTGTGTCATCAGCATAGCTGTGAAAGTTGACATTGTGTTTCCGGATGACATCACCAAGAGGCAACATGTATAGCGAGAACAGTAGCGGTCCCAGAACAGAACCTTGTGGAACACCAAAGCATACATTTGATTGTTTGGAGTACATACCATCCACTGATACAAACTGATATCTTTCCGATAGATAGGATCGGAACCATGCCAAACATGTCCACATAGCCCGATATAGGTTTCCAATCTGTCTAGAAGAATGTTGTGGTCAATGGTATCTAAGGTAGCACTCAGGTCCAGAAGCACAAGAACAGAGGCACAGCTCTCTTCGGATGAAACTTGAAGGTTGTTTATCACTTTTACAAGTGCAGTCTCAGTACTATGATGGGGTCTAAACCCAGACTGGAGCTTTTCGTAAGTGTTATTAGTCTTTAGGAATGCACTGAGCTGCTGGGCGACCACTTTTTATAATATTTTTGAGAGAAATGGTTAGGCTTTTTTAAGAGTGGCTTCACTACAGCCAATTTTAGGGAGTTTGGTACACACCCAGATACTAGAGAGCAATATATTATAATTAGCATATGCAAGCCAACCACATGGAGTATCTCTTTCAGAAATTTTGTTGGAATAGGGTCCAGTTGACAGCTGGAAGGCTTTGAGGCCTTTACTATTTTAGTGAAAGACTCAAGTGATATTTTTTTATCATGTATCAGTGTCCTTTCTAAGCCAACATCCTGACTGTTCTGCACAATATCAGGACATGTGAGTTTATGGGATATATGCTTCTTAAGGGAGGATTCTGTGATTTGTTTTTTTTAATGATCTTTTCATCAAAAAAGCTCATGAAATCATTATTGCCAAAATGTAGTCCTATTTCATTTGTGGAATTCTGCATTTTAGGTAACTTTGCAACTGTATCAAAAATACATTTTGGGTTATTTTTGTTCTCCTCAATTAGGTTGGAGAAATAGGATGATCGGGTAAAAGTAAGTGCATTACGGTAATGCAGAGTATTGTCATTCCAAGCTAGTCGAAATACTTCCTACTTGGTAGAACGCCATTTCCGCTCCAATCTTCTGGAGGCTTGCTTTAGGGTTCTGGTGTTTTCTGTATACCTGGGTGCAAGTTTCTTGTTACAGATATGTTTAGTTTTTAGCGGTGCAACTACATTCAGTGTGTTACACAGGGTTAGGTGAAATAATCAGTTAGATCATTCACAGATGTGTCAAATGTGACATCATTGGTATGGTAAAATGAGTCAGCAAGGGCATCCAAGAACCTTTGGGTTGTTAGAGAATTTATATTACTGTAACGTCCAGCCCTAGTGGGCTGCTATATGGACTCCTCTTTTGTTTAGTTAGGTCCCACCTGTAGATGTCTGCCTTTGTTTGGAGTTTAGTGCTTGCACGGTGGTTCTGTTTGTTCCCTTTAGGTTGCTTCCCCATGTATGTGCAGTGTTCTGTTTGGCTCCCCCTAGTGTCCCTTATGTGTCTTGCGTTTTCCAGGTTTGCAAGGAGATTCTGTTTGGTGTATGTTCCCGCCCCCTTATTCCCTTGTTCTGTCTACCAATAGATCTCTGTCAAGTTAATGTCATGCCCAGGTGTTGTTCATTGTTCCTCGTTTGATGTCTTATATAACCTTGGTGTTTCCTTCATGTCAATGTCATTCATTGTTCCTGTCACATGTCCGTATGCTGGTTGTAGTTCGTGGTCGGTATTATTTCTGTTTCAGCCCCACGTGGCAGTTTTGTTTTATGAGTACTAGAATAAATATCATTTATC
>JACXGM010015612.1:0-13199 GCA_016801145.1 Umbra pygmaea | reverse complement strand
GTGGGGACCATGTAGCAGGCTGGCTTCATCTGATTTAGATGCCCTCAAAAAATATACCTCAGCACAACCTCTGTGGATGTTGCTCCTTTCATGTTCCTCAATTCTTTGACTGATATGGTTCCAGTCCTGCATTCCACTTATGAAGGGGCTGGTTTCAGTTGGTTTGGCAAATGCTAAACATACTGCACAATACATGGTATGGTTCTCTTCAGTATGTAACCCATTTTCTGTCTGTGCCATCTTTGTGTTTAAACACTGTCTGTACTGTCAGGTATTGTCTTCTTCTGAGGGTGGTATGAAAAAAAAACCTCTAGGTTGTGGCTGTTTGACTTAGGGCGCTTAAAGTAATTTAAAGATTAGCTGGAGTGGGTATCTTTCTCTGCTCTTGGTCTAAGATCAACCTGAAAAAAACTGGTTTTATTCCAAGATAGCAAGGAATAGATTATATAATATGCTGTTATAACAGCTTATTAGACAATCTATTCCATTCTGTCTTAAAATAATTTATTACTTAAAAATCTTAATTAAATTATGCAGTAATTAATCTTACTGCACAAATAATAATACCACATCTACATTACAACCATTACAAATAGGGATGGGCCGATACCACTTTTTATGGAACGAGTACAAGTAAAGAGTATTTCATTTTGGGTACTAGCCGATACGAGTACCGATACAAGTACTTTTAAGAACTATGCCAAATCTCACAATTATAAAGCTAAAATCTGCTATTTCTTAGATGTTGATCAGCCAATTCAAATATAGAAAAGTAAATATTCCTACACATCCAGAAGAACATCGTACACATTGCAGGTCAATGTGTAATATTTATTACAGATGTCAATGGTTTAAGTCTCCTTCCCTAATTAGCTAAAATGAGAGAAACACGTTTGTAAAAGCGAACGCAATAGCCGTTTGTGTTAGAATTTGCCCTAAGCATTGCAGACGTTTTGTGTAAGATGAGAATGTCTGTTTGAAGTGACTTTTTCCAAAACAGGGATACTTACCTAATCATATATTATTCTGTTAAGGTATTTGATTGTTTTATTATAATCGGTAGCTTACACAATTAGCTATAGCTGTATACTATCACTGTAATCTATTGAACAAAATTAAATAGGCTACATCGTTTTTCCTTTAAGTTATATTTCTTAACGTTAGTATGTCAGAACTCAGAAATACGACTATTTTGTTCACCAAGAAGTTTTGCAAACTACTGATGTCTTTCCTCGCTGAAGGTGGCTTTCAGAGCTCCGGGGGCGTTCCTCATGCCATTTGCTACAGTTATAGTATGCACCGAATAGCATAATAACTTGCATCCTTAGTTCGTTCCTGTATTTAAATGTGCGCATTTCCTTGAGGATTCCAATATTTTTTACCTATAATTTTACAAATATTACGCTACATGAAAATAGCAATGAGAAAAACGATTTTGTATTTCGTCATTTGAACTGGATAGGCTAACTGCTGAGGAAAATATTTTTTTTCAAAAGCAAACGGGTGGCTTGGTCTTTTGAATGATTATGCATTTTAGGCACAATTAAATCGCTTTTCTTTCTTTTTTTAAATAGCAATAAATAGTTTTACAGCTTTATAAGCATGGTCTCTGAATGATGAAGTAGACTGTCGTTATCATCAATATGAAATATATGCATAGGGCTGTAAAGCGTTGCATAACGCTCTTAAATGTGGAGGTAGGATAGGCTTGGAGTATCGGGCCTTTTTCACAAGTACAAGTAGGAGTACTTATGCCCAGTATCGGGCCCGATACCAAGTAGCCTACTGGTTTTGGTATCGGCTTTTTCAGCACCACCCTTTTTTTCAGTTTATTGCCCGCGGCCGCGTTATGCATTTCGTTTATTTCTAAGCTTCTATTTACCGTCTTTGCGGTTGGTTTCTTTCACCACTTCCACTTCTTCTTCTCCTTACTTGGCGGCCACGTCCATTGCAGCTGGCATCCAACTTAAAGGTGCATTGCTGCCACCTACAGTACTGGAGTGTGAACCAGATTAGTGGGGGATAAAAACAGGTGATGACTGCGTGTGTGGCGGGTGGTGGGCTGGCCCGCCGGCCGTCCTGGAGTACCGGCCGTTCTGTGATTCTCCAGATCACACAGATGGCCAGTCCGTCCCTGTTTCAAACATAGCATCAAATACACGTAGCACCAAAAAAGACAAATGCCTCCATCTGTTCCATTTTTGATAAGCAATTTTGTGATTATTGACGTATATAACACTCTTTAATTACCTAACCACATCAGTTGGCTTTACATATCAATGATATAGGCAAAAAATATACATATATGCCAAACGCCAACAGTATCATTACAAACCACGCATACCTTCATTCTCTACAGAGATCTCAGCAGTATCTATGCCGTCCACACCTTCCACTTGTTCGGCAACGTGTATTTGCTGCACCACCTAGTTAGCGTGTCTATTTCTGGTGGACCTGAGCCAGTTTTCCTCTTTTTACCTCCTCCACTTCTCTCCGTGTAGATGATAACGAGTTGATTTAACTTGTTATGGCAATCCAAATTGAATGTTTTTCCGAGGGTGTGGATGTTCTGCCCTGTAATATGTATCTAGGTTTGCTGTTACTTCATGCACTAAGATGTTAATTTCTTCTTCACTAAATTTAAGCTTGCGCTTTCTTTTTCCCGTAGGGAGATCCATGATAGATACATATGGGCCCATTGTTTTCTCTTTTAGAGGCACGCTAATGGAGGGCGGAGTATGCGCTGATTGCGTAATGGGTATCGGGTTTGATAAATACTACGCTAAATGTGGAAGCATAGCGTGCGCTATTACCGAACTCACATAAACAGACACAGCGCAAACTGCGCTAGTGTTAGTAAATTCGTCCCACAGTGTTTTTATATAGTGTTCATCCTCTTTGCTACTGAATGTTCATCTTTAATATATTATTTGTTTAGAAGAAAAAAAATTGGCTGTAATAAAGCATTTTCCTTGCAATGCATTTGTGATGGTGGGTGTGAAATCTAATGGATGAAGTGAAAATGACTCTTGCCCTGGAAGTAAGCCAGGAGTAACCTATGCTGCAAATAATACTTTTAGGAATCAATCTCAAGTCATTTTGACACAAAAGCACATCACATAGATTATGGGCAAGACGTTTTAGCCTTAAGGTAGAAATTCTCCTTTACTAACATATTGTAATATATTGTTATAAACTGTATCAAAGTGAACACAAATGATAACATTAATAAAATAACAGCGGCTATTGTTAATAAAGTTGGCTTTATTTATATTGTATTTTTTTTGTGATTTCAGGAGTGTACCAAAGATCTCAACTTGTGGAACATGATCTCTTTGTCGATGGAAGGACCCTCTCTTAATTGGAAATTTGTGAACCTCTTACAGCAGGAGCATGGTGTACAATTTGGGGGGGTTCAACTTGAAATTGTTGGAAGTTGTGGTCTACATACCCTCCATCAACGCTTTCAAGAGTGGATTTGAGGTGTGGCAGATACAGAAGGTGCTTAAATCTCTTTCACAATGCCCCAGTCAGGAGAGAGGATTTCACATCATCAACATCGTCAACAACATTCCCCTTACCCTTCTGTGGTCATCGGTGGCTTGAGAACTTGACAACTGTGCAAAGAGCATTAGAGATTTGGCCCTCCATTGAGAAGTTTGTAGACCACGTGAAGACAAAGGTGGTGAAGAACCTAGGGACATCATCATATGACACCCTCTCTGAGGCTCGACTGGATCCCCTTCTCCAAGCCAAGATCCATTTTTACATGGCTATATCAAGAGCTTTCCAACCTTTTCTGGAGAAATACCAGACAGATGCTCCAATGATGCCTTTTCTTGTGGAAAGATCTGGAGGATTTGATCAGGGTAATTATTTGTCTTAAAAATATACAATACACTTAAATGGCCAGGACACAGGACAGGTTTAACTTTAATTATTATTTCTAGAGTCTTCTCAAACGATTTATAAAGCGTGACACACTGCCTAGTACTCCATATAAACTGGTGAGGCTTGAAGTCACTGACCAGAAACTTTGGCTTAGTACAAAGGATGTTGACGTAGGCATGGGTACAGCAGCTGTCATCAAGGTGGGACATCCAGTAAATTCAGTAAATTAACCATTCAGAGAAATTCACTAATGACTCATCTGTAGATGTATGACAGGAACATGGATGTGAAGTCAAAGATGTCAGGCTAATTAAGAATGCTTTAGAGCTGTGTTTAGAATGTCTTGTAAATAGTTTAATCTGGACAGAGTTCATGCTAATTTACTGCTGAGCATCTAGAGAAATTCTTGAGATTTGACAAACCATTTTTCTTTGTCAGGAACTCACAAAAGCAGGGGACAAAAGCTGTGTAAGCGAGCTTGGTGACCTGCTGTTTAAGAAAGACTGCCAGAATCCACTTTCAAGTATGTAGTAAGTAAGTGCCCCATGAAGTACCCCATAGTCCACAACATGACGTGCTTGGATCCAGGCAAAATGTGCACCAACCCTGACGAGTGCCTTCAGAAAATGAAGTGCCTCATTCAGAAGTTTGTGCAAGACAAACAACTGTCAGGTGGGATATCTGCTGGTAAATGATCGGAATAAGAATGGAATGCAATGGAATAGATTTTTATCTTAATATGAAACCTCACATTTGTATCAACTTCATGAATGGTATGAACATTAACACATGAACACTACTACATTGTTTGAAAGGGTGTATTGGGTCAATATATGTATGTTGTGATTTCAGTGATCAGAGATACTTAATATGCTGTACACTGACTTAAAATGATGGTTCATTTATGATACAATTGGACAGTTAAGTTGCATGTTATTTACAAGAAAGTAACTTTACCTTTTAATATTGTGATGCTGTTTAGCATATACTTTTCTTCAAATGTACTTAAAATGTATTTTTTGCATTCCTACAGGTGATGTGATTGCACAGCACCTTGAAAAGGTCCTTTTCAATGAGGCCAACGCTGTGGAATTCATGTCCTTCAGGCCCTCAGAGAAGTCCAGAGTGGATGTATTTTTGCGGCAATGCCTTCAGTCCTACCTTGAACTCTGCACATTTTGTCAGTCACTTCTTCTTCAGTCTCATGGACAGGCAGAAGTTGAGCGGGGGTTTTCCACCAATAAAGAGGTGGAAACATGCAATATGGCAGAGGACACCGTCATCACCCAGAGGCTGATTTGTGACCATGTTAAAGTTTGTAGGGGGGGGTAGCGACAGTGCCTCTGACCAAGGAGCTCATCAGTTACTGTGCTTCAGCACACAGTCGCAACAGGGAGCACTTAGAGGAGGAAAGACGTGGATTTAGATGCAGGACAGTACAATGTACTAAGATGCATTACAGTACAATGGTCATAGATGCAGGACAATACAAAGGTCTTAGATGCAGAACAGCAGAATGGACATTGATGTAAGACAGTGCAAATGACTTAGATTCAGAACAGTACAATGGACTTAGATGCAGCACAGTTCAATGGACTTCGAGGCAGGCCAGTAAAAGGGATTTAGATGCAGGGAAGTACAATCGACTTTGATGCAAGACAGTACAATGGACTTAGATTCAGGAGTATACTATGGTCTTAGATGTAGGACAGTACATCCAAATTAGATGCCGTACTGTTGGTCTTAGATGCATGAAGTAAGGTATGATAAACATAGATGCAGGACAGTACATTGGACTTAGATGTGGGACAGTACATTGACTTATATGCAGGACAGTACAACCAACTCAGATGCAGGACATATATACTTAGATGTAGGACAGTACAATGGTTTTTAATGCAGGACAGTACAAAGGGTTTAGATGTAGTACAGTACAATGGCTTAGATGCAGGGCAGTTCAATAGAGTTAGGTGTAGGACAGTGCAATAGACTTAGAAGCAGGACAGTACAATAGACTTAGATGCAGGTCAGTGCAATGGACTCAGATGCAGAACAGTAAAATTGTCTTAGATGCAGGACACTTAATTATACAAGTAAAGTATAATGGACTTAGATGCAAGACAGTACATTGGACTTAAATGTGGGACAGTACATGGACATAGATGCAGGACAGTACAATGGACTTTGAGGCCGGACTGTAAAATGGGACTCAGATGCAGGATAGTACAATGGACTTAGATGTAGCACAGTACAGTGGAATTAGATGTAGGACAGTGCAACAGACATAGATGCAGAGCTGTATAATACACTTAGATGCAGGACAGTACATCCGACTTAGATGCAGGACATTACAATTGACTCAGACGCAAGACAGTAAAATGGTCTTAGATGTAGTACAATGACTTAAAAGTAGGACAGTACAATGGACTTAGATGCAGGACAGTATAATGGAATTTGAGGCTGGACAGTACAATGGACTCAGATGCAAGACAGTACAATGGACTAAGTTGTAGGACAGTACAGTGGACTTATATGCAGGACAGTTCAAGGGACTTAGATGTAGGTGAGTACAATGGTCAGGGATGCAGGACAGTACAATGTACTTAGATGCATTACAATACATTGGACTTCGAGGCAGGGCAGTACATTGGATTTAGATGCAGGACATTATAATGGACTTCGAAGCAGGACAGTACAATGGACTCAGATGCATTACAGTAAAATGGTCTCAGATGCAGTACATTATCTTAGATGAAGAACAATACAATGGACTATGGGGCAGAACAGTACAACTGACTTAGATGTAGGACAATACAATGGACTTAGGTGTAGGACAGGACAATGGACTGAGATGCAGGACAGTATAATGGACTTTGAGGCAGGACTGTACAATGGTCATAGATGCAGGACAATACAATGGTCTTAGATGCAGACCAGCACAATGGACTTAGACACAGGACAGTACAATGGACATCGATGTAGGAATGTAACACCGACTTAGATGCAGCACAGTACAATGGACTTCAAGGCAGGCCAGTACAAGGGACTTAGATGCAGGAGAGTACAATGGTCATGAATGCAAGACAATAAAATGGACTTAGATGTAGGACAGTACAATAGACTTCGAGGCATGGCAGTACATTGGTCTTAGATGCAGTACATGGACTTAGATGTAGGAAAATACAATGGACTTCCAGGCAGAACAGTACAACTGACTTAGATGCAGGACAATACAATGTACTTAGGTGTTAATACAGTAAAATGGACTGAGATGCAGGACAGTAGAATAGACTTAGTTGCAGGACAATACAATGGACCTAGGTGCAGAACACGTCAATATACTTAGATGCAGGACAGTAAAATGGTCTTAGATGAAATACATGGACTTAGATGTAGGATTATTCAATGGAGTTCAAGGCAGAACAGTACAACCAACTTAGATGTAGGACAGAACAATGTACTTAGATAAATTACAGTACAATGGACTTACATGCAGTAAAGTACAAAATGGGACTCAGATGCAGGATAGTACAATGGACTCAGATGCAGGACAGAAAATGGTCTTATCTTAATACATGGACATATTTCTAGGATAGTACAATGCACTTCAATTCAGAACAGTACAACCAACACAACTTTGTATACACACACACTCACCTAAAGGATTATTAGGAACACCATACTAATACTGTGTTTGACCGCCGTTCGTCTTCAGAACTGCCTTAATTCTATGTGGCATTGATTCAACAAGGTGCTGAAAGCATTCTTTAGAAATGTTGGCCCATATTGATAGGATAGCATTTTGCAGTTGATGGAGATTTGTGGGATGCTCATCTAGGGCACGAAGCTCCTGTTCCACCACATCCCAAAGATGCTCTATTGGGTTGAGATCTGGGGCCTAATGTATAAAAGATTGCGCAGCTTACATACCAGAAGATGGCGTACGGCCAAAACTGGAAAAGTACCTACGCACAGAAAAATTCACATGTATAAAACCGGTCGTACGCCAGGTCCTGCACACCTTTCCTTTATAAATTACAATCAACGTGAGATTGACCGCACGTAAACGAGCCACTGACCCCGCCTTGCTCCTCCCATAAATGAATATGCAGATGCAGGGCTCGCGGCTTAACTTTTTTCCACAAATGCAAAAATCTTGTGCTAAAACAATGCTTCACATTTTAGTTAGTATGTATTAATCCCTGGTCAAGAAGATCATAAAACCATTTTCTCTAGAGCTACTGTTAGCCAGTCTACAGACAATTGAAATGCGATAGCATCTCGCCTGCTAACCTTGCATTTACCCTATAGTCATTATCCGATCATTGAAAGTTATTTTTAAACGTCCTGACATGCCAAACCTGCATTAAAACTACATTTATTTTGTGTTCCATTTTCAAAACTGCTGAAGTCACAATCATATTTTGGAACTTTAGATCTTCCCTCTTTACATGTTTTACCACTATGCTAAATATTAATCGCTTACATAGCTACATACTACAATAACTGTTTGCGTCAGGTGCGGATTGGATAATGTGGCTCGTTGGGAGAATATCAATCTCATATTGGTGTTCTCCCGATGTGGAGAACTGAAAATATTGCTGCGCTTGTCATGTTATTTTTTATATTTCATCAACTTTTAAGATTATTTATGAACTGCTTCATCAGCCTTGTGTTTAAACTAAGCTATATGTTAGTAACCAGTGTTGTATGCAAGTTATGTTTTAGCTACTGACCATCGTCCTGTAAACGTCCCAAAGTCGGTTATGAACCGTCCCAGACATATTTTTACATATAAGGCGGGACGCCTTGTATTTCCAACCCTGGCCGGAGCAGCCATTGCGCATCAAGAATAAGATCATCTTTTACGGGTCCTTTTATAGGTTACATCTAATTTCACAGACCTTGATCACTTATTTTACACATTATCCATGGGATTAATTGAGCATCACACATGAGTGATTTTGACAACCAGTTACTGTGTTTCATTCTTGGGTGGTGGATCGGTGCATCATGCCTCCTGTGCGTTATGGATGAGCCAGAGTCAGGCTCACAGAGACAATTGCATTTTCCCATGCCAAACTTGTAGTTGCACAGCACAGCGAGTATATAATTAATCTGTGGTAAGTAATCTGTGCTGTGTGCAATATTAACCATATACAGAGGGTGACATGCATTTCCTGAGTGATTTTGTCGTTCGTTTGACACCCTCATGTTTAACAGACGTTATTAAGTGGTGGCAAATTAAACCGTTAATAGCATTTCGCATTTGGGTTTGGCATTTTGATTTGAATCATCCAACTTTTATTAGCGGAGGAAAATAGGTATAATCTGTTAGAATTCGCCACGTTACAGAGCCATACAAGACTTTGCGGATGGCCCGCACATTCCCACGTCTGCTCAAATGTTTCCGTGGCGGGCCGCACATTTTCACATCAAGTAAATTTTTATACATCACACCGTGTATGTGAAATCCAGCGTACGCAAGCTTTTCGTGCGTATGCAACATTTATACATGAGGCCCCTGGTGATTGTGGGGGCCATTTTAGTACAGTGAACTCATTGTCATGTTCAAGAAACCAATTTGAAATGATTCAAGCTTTGTTATATGGTGCATTATCCTGCTGGAAGTAGCCATCAGAGAATGGGTACATGGTGGCCATAAAGGGATGGACATGGTCAGAAACAATTCTCAAGTAGTCCGTGGCATTTAAAAGAGTGGATATTTCAGTCAAAGTTGCCCTTCTATCAGCTTGAACCAGTCGGCCCATTCTCCTCTGACCTCTAGCATCAACAAGGAATTTTTGCCCACAGGACTGCCGCATACTGGATGTTTTTCCCTTTTCACACCATTCTTTGTAAACCCTATAAATGGTTGTGCGTAAAAATCCCAGTTACTGAGCAGATTGTGAAATACTCAGACCGGCCCGTCTGGCACCAACAACCAAGCCATGGTCAAAATTGCTTAACTCACCTTTCTTTCCCATTCTGACATTCAGTTTGGAGTTCAGGAGATTGTCTTGACCAGGACCACACCCCTAAATGCATTGAAGCAACTGCCATGCGATTGGTTGAATAGATAATTGCATTATTGAGAAATTTACCAGGTGTTCCTAATAATCCTTTAGGTGAGTGTATATATAGTTCAATATAGTTCACTGTGTACAAATAAATAATGACAAATCATGGCTAACCGGGGTGTTGTTACATCTCACGTTTTGTACAACAACCTCACATACACAAAATAGACTTTTAAAATGGCATGAACAAAGTGTGTCAGTTTATACAACTATAGTGAGAACCTTGAGTTACCTTGTTCATGCCATCTATCCCTACACAGACGCATCCTAGCATTAGGTCTATAAAACATTTTATCATAAAGTAAAGCAGGACAGTACAATGGACTTCGAGGCAGGACAGTACAATGGTCATAGATGCAGAACAATACAATGGACTTAGATATAGGACAGTACAATGGACTTAGATGCAGGACAAACATTGCAATGGACCTAGGTGTAGAACAGTACAATGGACTGAGGTGCAGGACAGTACAATGGACTTCGATCCAGGACAGTACAATGGACTTCGAGGCAGGACAGTACAATGCACTCAGATGCAGGACAATACAATGGACTTACATGCAGGAAAGTACAACCGACTCAGATGCAAGACAGTACAATGGACTTCGAGGCAGGACAGTACAATTGAATTAGATGCCTTACAGTACAACCAACATAGATGCAGGACAGTACAAAGAACTTCGAGGCAGAACAGTACAACCAACTTAGATGCAGGACAATACAAGGGACTTTGATGTAGGACAGTACAATGGACTGAGATGTAAGACAGTACATTGGACTTAGATGCAAGAAAGTACAAACAACTTAGATGCAGGACAGAAAAATGGCCTTAGATGCAGGACAGTACAATAGATTTAGATGTAGGACAGTACAATAGACTTAGATCCAGAACATGGCATTGTATTGTAAATAATTAAATTAATTAATGTTGTGTATTGTATTTGAACAGTAGAGGTAGTACATTGCCACATCTGTGTTATAATACTTTGTTGTGCTATAGCCATGAACTATGTGTTCTACGGGTTCATCTTTCACATGGATGTTTTCCCAATACCTTTAAGAGTTCAACTATGATATGTTGGTTTGCAATGGAAGCGTGTAAGACCTTATATATATATATATCCATGTTAGTTCACTGTGTACAAATAAATATTGACAAATCATGGCTACCCGGGGTGATGTTACTTCTCTTTTTGTTCAAAAAACTCATATACACAAAACAGACTTTTAGAATGACACGAACAAAGTGTGTGTGTTTGTCTCCAGGCATGTCAGGTGATACAACTATAGGGAGAACCTTGAGTTACCTTGTTCATGCCATCTTTTCCTACACAGACGCATCCTAGCATTAGGTTTATAAAACATCTTTTATTCTAAAGTAAAGTGAAAGCTACTTCACAAACTCAACAAATAGCAGTCTAATAGCAGTTGATACAATTTCTTGAGGTACCTCAACCATTTCATAACAAACACCCAGAAGCACAAGTTCTGCTTTGTTCATCCTTCTGTAAACTTCAATGTTTAGTGAGACAAACTCCACAAACTCAACCAACCCAAGTATAATAGCAGTTGAATTTCTAAATAGTGGATGATAGCAAAGGTAAAAGAGACAGAATGTGAGTGGGATATGAAGGAGGTGGGAGAAGGAGAGTGAGGAGGAGAGACAAAAGCAATATTGAGAGTGAGGAGCAGAGATGAGAGATATAAGGAGAGTAAGGAGGAGAGATGTGAGAGATAAGGAGCATGAGGAGGAGAGATGAGAGAGATAAGGGACATACGGAGCAGAGAGGAGAGATATAAGGAGCATGAGGAGCAGAGACGAGAGAGATAAGGAGTGTGAGGAGAAGAGGTAAGAGAGATAAGGAGCATGAGGAGGAGAGGTGAGAGAGATAAGGGACATAAGGAGCAGAGAGGAGAGATATAAGGAGCATGAGGAGCAGAGATGAGAGAGATAAGGAGTGTGAGGAGAAGAGGTAAGAGAGATAAGGAGCATGAGGAGGAGAGGTGAGAGAGATAAGGAGCATGAGGAGGAGAGATGAGAGAGATAAGGAGCATGAGGAGGAGAGATGAGAGAGATAAGGAGCATGAGGAGGAGAGGTAAGAGAGATAAGGAGCATGAAGAGAAGCGGTAAGAGAGATAAGGAGCGTGAGGAGGAGAATCAGAGAGAAGGCGAAAACGAGATGGATAGTGAAACAGAATGGTGCAGTATTTGTAACTATTAACCAATCAGATGTAATTGCTGCTTAATTAATAATAAAAAAATAGAATAACACAGTAAAAATCATTTTTAATAATAAATAAGGGAATTATAAACAAACTGGTAATTCATTTTCCTGTGAAATAATACCTTTTTCTCACACTTAATCTTGTGATCTATTTTGCTTCTCTACTGCAGAACGCCTGAAGATGTTTAAATATTACATGCAATCTTTTAGGCTTTAATAATTAAAAACACTGGAGCTGTGGATTTGATGAGATGAGTTCAGTTTTCAGTTAGCTCTATGGGAAAGTGTAAGGGCCCAGTGAGAGGAAATCATGTCAGAAATCAAGGCTACTTCATTTATTTTCAAAAAGCAACTATTGACATATGGATAACATTAGCAGTCTTGTCAGACGTAATAACTCATCCAGTCTATAATAATACATGTTCTGTATTCCACATGGTCCATAGGGTTCCCGATCAAAAGCAGCACACCATGTAGGTAACACGATGTGTGCTTGTGTGTATGTTTGTGTGTGGAGCAACTTGCTTCATTCTGACCAAGGCAAATACCCATCCATCCACTCTAGTTGCATCAGTGAGAACTGGAGTGATTGGGGGTGACATGTTGGCCTGAGGCCTGCTTTCTCTGGCTGCTTGACTGACAGGCCAAATTTCTCTCTCTTTGCTGTGGATGGACAGGAAAGTGCAGCAATCAGGTTGGTTGATGTTAGTGTATCCTGCAGTCATTATGTGACTCTAAAGCTCCATTTATATCTGGTGTTTACAAGTGTCCTTTATCCTGATCTCATCCACACTCAGACTGTACCCACAGATTTAGACCTAGGTGTACATGAAAAAAGATGCATTGTGATCTGATTGTGATCAGATCTTATATCATTAAATGGACAAGGCAATGACAAGGGCCAGTCAGAGCACAGTGGAAGGCCCTATAAAGGGAGGGGTAGGGGATTATTATTTATTTGCACCTCTTACCTCTGAAAACAGTGACCTGCATCCTCACAGA
>JACXGM010015611.1:0-21143 GCA_016801145.1 Umbra pygmaea | reverse complement strand
TGCTCGGATTATCTTCCAGCGGGACATTGCCAACTGCTGCGTGCTAGCATTCACAGAGACGTGGCTGGATTCCACCATCCCGGACACGGCTATTACGCCAGCTGGTTTCTCCATCTTCCGGCAGGACAGAACCTCGGAATCAGGTAAACAAAGAGGCGGAGGGGTTTGCATTATGATTAACTCTCGTTGGGGTTCGGATGCCATAGTTATTTCAACACACTGCTCACCGGACCTGGAGCTACTAACTGTAAACATACGTCCCTTCTATCTTCCCCGGGAGTTTACTTCCGCTATAATCACAGCAGTCTACATACCTCCGCAGGCGGATAAGGAGGACACTCATCCTGAGTCGGTTTTTATTGTTGTTGGAGACTTTAACAGGACAAACATGAAAAAAATACTGGCCAAATTTCATCAGCATATTTCTTTTCACACTTGGGGCGATCAGACCCTAGACCAGTGTTTTTCAAACTTTTTTTCTGGCGACTTACATTTTCAAAATTACAAACAATTGTGACCCAAATGTCATGAAAATAGGTGTTTGCAAATATACCGTTTTCCTATCATTTGTATTTGTACGTAGGGGTATAAACATAATACATACATTCTAATTGTCACCAGAATAATAATAGGTACAACATACATTTTCTCAATATTGACAGTATTATCACCACATACCTGTGTTTTATAAAAACATGTTAAAATCCCCAAAATAACCAAGATGAGGTGGTTTTCCCACAAATATTAGATTACTTGTATTAATTCACTCGCATTCAGATAAAAAAATATCCATGATGCTGTTTTAACTACCTATGTGAAACTAAAGGCAAATGAAAGTTTGGAAAACTGTAATAAATGGCAATTATTTTGTTACTTCTAACGACCAGCGCATTGGGTGAACACGTTTTTTTAACATACAGGTTATTTTGTCTGATGTAGGTAAGCCAATAGGGCCCTGTAAAATCTGTTTTATTTTTGGCCAATTCAATGAGCGAGACTAGGGTAATTACTTTAAGCGATTTATATACATAGACAAATTGTTGATATTCGTCATTTTTTCTCTTTTAAATAGTAACCTTATCATTTTCATAAGCATTTGGATAAGTGAGTGAAACGGAGAAAAACTAACGTTGTGTTTTTGGACAATTTAGAATGGACTACATACTTTTATGACGTGCGTTAGATAGGAGCGAAATGTTAAAGGCGCATGCTGGCTGTGTTCAGTAGACAAACGCACACTGCATATATATATGTATATGGGTATATATACAATTTTATATATCTTTGCACAAATTTCACTCCATCCGTGGAATTTCGCTATTACATTTTTCACTGAAGTCTGATGTTACGCACAAACTCCCAAGAAACAGTGTTGTCTCTTTTTAGGGAATGTAGTGTAGAAGGAAAGGAAGTAGGGATGTTACAAGCACTTCGCAATAGAGAGGCACGTGCTGGTAGACACACACACACACCGCATTCGGAGGACACTGCGCTTACAAATTACTTTCAGAATAGGCGATATGCGGTGGTAATTATAAATTAACGTGAATATATTGGAATTTTAAGATTAATATTTTTAATATTTTTATTTTGTTGAATTGCACGTTAATGTCTGGATTCCGCGATTCGTCCGTGTTCTTCACAATGTGTTAATCATACTGTAAGACCCGCTTGACCTACACAACTGCTCAGTTCAATACAATGCCCCATGTGGCTGTGGAGGTGTACTGTCAACTATAACATTTTAATCATGAACGAACCATGACAAAATAATTATGAAAACATATGTGCCGAACCAATTTTAATCTCCCGCGACCCACCGGTGGGTTGGGACCCATACTTTGAAAAACACTGCCCTAGACGACTGTTATTCAACGATCCGTAACAGCTTCAAACCCATCCTCCGCCCTGCCTTTGGAAAGGCAGATCACATCTCCATTCTTCTCCTCCCTACCTACAGACAACGTCTTAAAAAGTAAAAAACGTTTTTTCGGTCAGTTCAAAAATGGAGTGAGCAATCTATTACTACTCTACAAGACTGCTTTGAAACCACAGACTGGGAAAGGTTCCGTGTTGCAGCGGGTGACAACATTGATGAATACACTGACTCTGTCTAAGCATTCATCACCAAGTGCATAGATGATGTCGTTCCACGGGTCAATGTCAAGACCTTCCCCAACCAAAAGCCCTGGGTTAACGGTAATGTCCGTGCCAAGCTTGTAGCACGGTCCTCTGCCTATAACTCTGGGGACCCGGAGGCTCTGAGGAAGGCCAGATATGACCTACGGAAGGCCATCAGAGATGCTAAAAGAGACTACAGGGACAAATTGGAGTCCAGTTACAACAGCTCCGACCCCAGACGCATGTGGAGTGGACTACGGCAGATAACGGAGTACAAAGGCAGGAAGAGCTGTGACAACAACCCCCCCGCCTCACTCCCCGACGAGCTCAACACCTTCTTCACACGGTTTGAGGTGGCCAACATCACCCCGGAAAAGCTGGCTGAGAACCCAGACGACTGCACTCTGACCCTGGATGTGGCTGACGATAGGAGAGCTTTCAAAAGAGTGAACCCGCGGAAGTCTCCAGGGCCAGATGGTATTCCAGGCCGTGTTCTAAGGGGATGCGCCGACCAGCTTGCGGGGGTATTCACCTCCATATTCAACCTCTCCCTAACACAGTCTGCAGTTCCCTCCTGCTTCAAGCAGGCCACCATTATCCCGGTTCCAAAAAACCTTACATCACCTGCCTTAATGACTACCGCCCAGTAGCACTAACCTCAATCATCATGAAGTGCTTCGAGTGGCTGGTCAAAACTCATATCTGCGCCGCCCTTCTGGACACCTTGGGACACCTTGGACCCCCTACAATTTGCATACCGCCCAAACAGATCTACAGACGATGCAATCGCACTGACGGCACTCACCGCCCTCTCACATTCTCAGCATTCAACACTATTGTTCCTGCTAAGTTCATTTCCAAGCTCAGGATCCTGGGTTTTAACTCCTCCCTTTGCAACTGGATCCTGGACTTCCTAACGAGAAGACCCCAGATGGTGAGAATGGGCAACCTCACCTCCTCCACAATGACCCTGAGCACCGGAGCCCCACAGGGCTGCGTACTCAGTCCCTTCTTGTACGCTCTGTTCACTTATGATTGTGTGGCCACTCGCAGTTCCAACACCATCATAAAGTTTGCTGATGATACAACCATCCTAGGTCTCATCTCCAACAACGATGAGACTGCTTACAGAGAAGAGGTAAGAGCCTTGGCTACCTGGTTCCAGAGCAACAACCTCTCTCTCAACGTCAGTAAGACAAAAGAGATGATAGTGGACTTTAGGAAGCAGCAGAGGGAGGGTCCTGCCCCCATACACATTGATGGAGCTGAAGTCGAGAGAGTTTCAGAGTTCAAGTTCCTCGGTGTGTTCATCAGCGACAACCTCACCTGGTCTAGACAGACAATCTCGGCAACAAAAACTGCCCAAAAGCGCCTATACATCCTGAGGAGACTCAAGAAGTTTGGCATGTCTGTCAGGATTTTAATAAACTTCTACAGGTGCACCATTGAGAGCATCCTCTCAGGCTGCATCACAGCCTGGTACGGCAGCTGCTCCGCTGCTGATCGTAAGGCCCTTCAGAGGGTGGTGAAGTCAGCGGAGCGCATCATTGGCTGCTGCCTCTCCTCCGTGCAAGGCATCTACCTAACATTCTCAAAGACCACAGCCACCCAGGCCGTGAACTTTTCTCACTACTGCCGTCTGGTAGACGTTACCGGAGCATCAAGGCACGGACCACCAGACTTAAAAACAGTTTCTTCCCCCAGGCCATTCGGCTGCTCAACTTGGAACACAGACACTGATCGCAAATCGTCTGTTGAGCACTAACACTCTCTGGTCACTTTATGCTCTCTACATCTGATGTAGCAGAATTCAAATGCACCTTTAAAAGCTTAAAAGATTTCCATTTCAAATCTATAATATTTACTACTTCTACTGTTGTACATTTTCCAGATCACTGCTAAGTACATAGCGTCTTATTATTATTATCAGGGGTACTCCGAAGGAGTACAGTGAAAATATGACAAAACCTATAAAAATCATCTTAAAATTAACAAGTCCGATTGACCTGGCTTTTGGTTTACATATTTGTTATACTGTCATCCCTATAGGGTGATAAGCAATAAGATATACAATCCAAAATGGCGGACAAAATGGCCGACCCAATGGTTCACTGATGCATGATGAAAACACAATGTCATATTTCCTGAACCGTACATGATACCACCCAATGGGTGGTAGCAATGGAACGAGGGAGTTCCACTGTAAAGAATGAGGGGTGATTTGTCCATGTGGGTTAAACACAGCCTGTGATATTGACTCTCAGATTTGGGTCACTTTTGCCCATAAATGAACATTTTGCCCACACCTATAAAAATCATCTTAAAATCAACAATAAGTCAGATGGAACTGGCGTTCGGTATAGAGTTGTGTCATACATGCCTGCCTATAGGGTGATAAGCACTAAGAGATACAATGCCAAATGCGGAAAAAATGGCCGACCCAATGTGAGATTGATGCCTTATCCCTTTAAAGTGTCATATCCCCTTAACCTAATGTGCTAGAGGCAAATGGTTGGCACCATTGAAAAGAGGGGGGTCTGCTGCAAAGAATGAGGGGTATTTCACCCATGTTGGTTAATCACAGCCAGAGATATTGAGATATTGATATATGTTCCTTCCATTAATGGTGATATGGACTAAGAGATACAATGCAAAATGGCCGACAAAATGGCAGACCGATTGTTCACTGATTCATGGCAATATCATAGTTCCATATTTCCGGAACCATACATGGTAGAAAGTAATGCTTGGTAACATTGGAAAGAAGGAGTTCTGCTGCAAAGAATGAGACATGATTTGTCAATGTGGGTTTATCACAGCCTTTGATATTTACTCGAAAATTACGGTCAATTTTGTCCATTTATGAACATTGGCCCACACCTAAATAAAATTCTTAAAATCAACAATAAGTTCAATTGGCCTGCGATTTGGCATGCCATTTGTACCCTATTTGGTGTAGAGACCTGCCCTTTGGTGTACTACAAATTTGCCTAAGGAACCCATAAAGTCCGCCATCTTGGATTTTTCTGTACAGTGAAAATTTGACAAAACCTATAAAAATTAACTTAAAATCAACTGTAGGTCCAATTGACCTGCCATTTGATATTTAGGTGTCCCATACGTGCCTTCCTATAGGGTGATAAGCACTAAGAAATATGATGCAAAATGGCAGACAAAATGGCCGACCCGATGGTTCACTGATACATGCTGAACTCACAATGTCATATCTGCTGACCCATACATGATATAAAGTAATGGTTGATAACAATCGAAAGAGGGAGTTCCACTGCAAAGAATAAGGTGTGGGTTGTCCATGTGGGTTCATCACAGACTGTGATATTGACTCTCAAAATTTGGTCACGTTTGCCGATAAATGATCATTTGACCACAAATATAAAAATCATCTTAAAATCAACAAAAAGTCTGATTGACTTGCGCTTTGGCATACAGGTGTCTCATATATGCCTTCCTAAATGGTGATATGGACTAAGACATACAATACAAAATGGCCGACAAAATGGCCGACACATGTTTTATTGATAAATAATGACATTATTGTGTCATATTTCCTGAATCATACATGATAACATGGGAAAGAGGGAGTTCTGTTGTAAAGAAAGGTGTGAGAACTTTCCATGTGGGTTAATCACAGCCAGTGATATCAAGTCTCAAGTCCTGGTATGTTTTTTTAATTTCCTTACGTTTCACCTACATTACAGAAACTTTGTGTACCTGCCTTATTTCTTACGATGAACAAAATAGCCTCAAGAACCCATAAAGTCCCCCATCTTGGATTTTTCTGTATAGTGAAAATTTGCCAAAACCTATAAAAATCATCTTAAAATCAACAATAAGTCAGATTGACCTGGCTTTCGGTATATATATTTCTTATACTGGCATCCCTATAGGGTGATAAGCACTAAGAAATAAAATACAAAATGGTGGACAAAATGGCCGACCGATGGTTCAATGACTCACGATAAAGTCACAATGTCATATTTCCTGAACCGTACATGCTAGAAAGTAATGGTTGGTACCATTGGAAGCCTATTTTCCTATACTTCCCATATCGGAGTACCCCGTCCCATCGTTGCTTGCAACTATATTTACTATTGTCATTACTATTTAAATTTAAATTCTTTATATTGTTGTAATGCTTTTCTTTAAGCCCACTGCATAGATGCGCCGTGCCATGTCAAAAGAATTTCTCTGCATAGGATGATGTATGTTATTCGATGCATATGATAAATAAACAACTTTGACTTTGACAAACAAACGCAACACTATGCATAAAGTATGTACCTGTAAGCACACAACTTTGTATTGCACTGCACTGGCACATACGGCTCAAGATTAGCTGCTGAATGTGTTAGGGTGGGTCTCTGCTAGTCTCCCGTGATATTCGCTGGGGTCACGTTGGCGGCTATTTTTGCACATACATTTAAATTTATAGGCCTACGTGGATCTGGATGTTGTTATTTAAGGAAAAAAATTACGATTTTATTTAAAATGAACAAATATTATAATTAGACCATAATAGCCTAGGTTTGGAAAAAAACTTTTTGTGAAGGCTATAACAAAAAGTGCATTATGCATCTGATTTATGGGTGTGCCAGCTGCCTCTGGGTGGCACAAGCACACCCTGGCACACCCATGCCTATGCCACTGATTTGAAGTTAATTTAAAACATGTACTCAACTTTATTTTTCAAGGCATTTTACAAAGGATGAATGAAGACATTTTAATTACATTTTTCAGTTACATTCAATATCTGAAAAGAAATGCATCTATTAAAGTATACATTTAATCACTTTCATAGTGTATAGACCGTCTGGGCACTCTGTAATGCATGGTGCCTAAAATCAGTTCTGTACTGTAGGTACTGACTGATGATGGTAAAGTGTGTACTTGTAAGTATATAGTAAGAAAGTATGCTAGTATTTAGATATACAACTGCATCATTAAATTGGGTGTTGAAATAGATATTACAATTAATTGCTCTGCTGACCAACATTACTCACTGTTTTAATAATGTTAACAAGAAGCCACTAAACTGTAGCCAACTAGTATGGTGGCACATGTACAGTATCTCACAAAAGTGAGTACACCACTCAACTTCTCATGTGACTTTTCATGTGACAACATTAAATAAATTAAACTTTGCTACAATGTAAGATAGTGAGTGTACAGCTTTTAAGAGTGTAAATTTGCTGTCCCCTCAAAATAACACACAGCCATTAAGGTCTAAACCGCTGGCAACAAAAGTGAGTACATAGGGTTTAGGTTTGGAGACATGCTTGGCCAGTCCATCAACTTTACCCTCAGTTTCTTTAGCAAGGCGTCTTGGAGGTGTTTTTGGGGTTGTTATCATGTTGGAATACTGCTCTGCGGTCCAGTCTCCGAAGGGAGGGGATCATGCTCTGCTTTCAGTACATATTGCCATTCATTTTTCCCTCAATGAACTGTAGCTCCCCGGTGCCGGCAGCACTCATACAGGCCCAGACCATGACACTCCCACCATCATGCTTGCCTGCAGGCAAGAAACGCTTGACTTTGTACTCCTCACCTGGTTGCCACCACACACGCTTGACACCATCTGAAACAAATAAGTTTATCTTGGTCTCATCAGACCACAGGACATGGTTCCAGTAATCCATGTCCTTAATCGGCTTGTCTTCAGCAAACTGCAGGGCTTTCTTGAGCATCATCTTTAGAAGAGGCTTCCTTCTGGGATGACAGCCATGCAGACCGATTTGCTGCAGTGTATGGGGTATGGTCTGAGCACTGACAGGCTGGCCCCCCCACCTCTTCAAGTTCTGCAGCAATGCTACAAGCACTCATACATCTATTTTCCAAAGACAACCTCTGGAAATGATGGTGAGCATGTGCACACAACTTCTGTGGAGCCTGTCCTGTTAAACCGCTGTATGGTCTTCACCACTGTTCTGCAGCTCAGTTGCAGGGTCTTGGCTCCTTATAGCCTATGCCATTTTTATGTAGAGCAACATTTTTTCAGATCCTCAGAGTTCTTTGCCGTGAGGTGCCATGTCGAACATGTTGAGTGTGAGAGCGATAACACCAAATTTAACACACCTGCTTCCATTCACATCTGAGACCTTGTAACACTAACAAGTCACATGACACCGGGGAGGGAAAATGGCTAATTGGGCCCAATTTGGACATTTGCACTTAGGGGTGTACTCACTTTTGTTGCCAGCAGTTTAGATCTTAATGGCTGTGTGTTACTTTGAGGGGAATTTCATGAATATAGGGAGTCCTATGTCTCGTGGCAGGATGTATGTATTTATAGTTTAATGTGTTTGTTGTGTATTGTATGGTTCATGTGTTAGCAGGAACATTTACTTTTTTTATATTTGAATTTGCTGATCAACATCTAAGAAATTTCTGATTTTGGCTTGATAAACGTGACATTTGGCATAGTTATTAAAAGTACTAGTATTGCTACTCATGTCGGCAAGTACCCAAAATGAAATACTCTGTACTTGTAAAGTGGTATTGGCCCATCCCTACCCTCAACATTTTATTTAACCAGAGGGGCACGTTGAGAACAATTTCTCATTTGAAATGGTTACCTGGCGAAGATAGAAGCAAAAAGGGGTGCAAGATGACATGAAGTTATACATGAATTACACAAAATATACATGAAATATACAGATGAAAAAATACACAAAAAAATACAAGGTGCAGGTCTTCAGAGTAAAAAATCTAAGTATATGTACAATTATTGCAACAGAAGTCTAAATTGGAGCGGTAGATCAATTGGCAAATAAAGTGGAAAGGCAAATACAATTGAGAATATTAACACTTGAGCAAAACTGTGCAAATGGATATTGTGCAAATGAAAAACAACAAATGAGATACTGTGCAGATCAATGCATGCAAAGGCACTAATCTAAGGCACTATATGCTGCTCCGAACTGGAAAGAGTTTTGGCCAAAGGAGGGAGGTATGGGCTTTTGGGGTGAATAGGGAGATGTACTTGGTTGAGCGCAGGTTACGGATGGGTATGTCATTGGTGAGACGAGAGTTTAGGTACAGAGGGGTTTTGCATAGAATTTACTTGTAAACGAGGTGATACCAGTGGGTCAGGCATCGAGTGTGTAGTGAGGGTTAGCCCACTACTGCATATAATGTAGGTAGCAGTGGTGCTTGTTATATGGGGCATTGGTGACAAACCGGATGGTGCTGTTATAGACTATGTCTAACTTTTCTTATGAAATCACAAAGTCTAGAATTGGTAGGTCATTTTTACCAGGTTGTGTTTGTCAGCGTAGGTGAATGATGTATTGTTTTGGAATAGGAAACCAATTCTAGATTTAATTTTGGATTGGAGATGGATAATGTGGGATTGGAATGAAAGCGAACAGTCTACCCAGACACCTAGGTATGTGTAGGTGTTCACATATTCAAGTTTAGACTTATCCAGAGTAGAGTTGCAAGTCAGGCTGGCGGGTACGGGTACCTGTTGTGCACACTGTGCCCCCTTAAAAAAAATAGGTGCATGACGCTTCAGGATCTGAGAGTCACCAGCGGCAAGACTTATCATTGATATACACAGAGAATAGTCTTGGCCCAAGAATCGAATCCTGTGGCGCATTCATAGAGTCATCCATTGGTCCAGATAACAGGCCCTCAGATTTATCGTGATGAACCCTGTTGGAGAAATAGTTGGAGAACCAATCGAGGCAGTTATTCGAGAAATCAAGGCTGTTTAGTCTGCCAATAAGGATGTGATTATTGAACGGGTGGAAGGCCTTGGCCAGGTCAAAAAAGACGGCTGCACAGTAATGTCTTTTATCAATGGCGGTTGTAATATCATTTAAAACCTTGAGTGTAGTTTTTTGCCCAGCTTGAAGCCTGATTGCATAGTAGAGAGTGTGCTGTGGGATTCAAAATGTTTGGTGATCTGATTGTTAATTTGGCTTTCGAAGGATTTAGAGAGACAGAGCAGGATGGATATGGGTCTTTAACAGTTAGGGTCAAGTGTCCCCCCCCTTTGAAAATAAGAATGACTGTGGCTGTTTGCCAATCTTTAGGGATCTCTGATGATACGGGAGTGAGGTTAAACATGCTAGTAATGGGAGTTGCAATGATTGCTGCAGAGAGTTTTAGGAAGAACGGGTCCAGGGTATCTAGCCCAGCTGATTTGTAAGGGTCTAGCTTTAGCAGTTTTTCAGGACATTAGCTATTTGAATTTGGGTAAGGGAGAAATTAGGGTGGTTATGGCGTGGTGCTACAAGGGGTGAGGGGTCGTTGGCTGGGGTGAGGCCGTTGGCTGCGGGTAGGGGTAGCCATGTGGAATGCATGACCATCCCATAGCAAAACGCTTATTGAAATTTTCTACTATAGTATTTTTGACAGTGGTGATAGTGTTACCTAGCTGTAGTGCAGCTGGGAAGATGTGTTCTATTTCTCCATGGTCTTCAAAGTATCCTAGAATATTTTAGCGTCTTGGCATTCCCGATTGTGTGTACCAGTTCCTTACTTCCCTGAAGAGTTACATGTCATACAGATTTTTTGTTCAGGACAGAGAGGAAGGCATTTCTAAAGGAATGATTAGGCATCCTCGACTCTCGGGATAAGGTCAACATCCTTCCAGGGTACCCAGACTATGTCATTTAGGAAGGCCTGTTCACTGAAATGTTTCAGAGAATGTTTTTCTGTAATGAGCGTTGGTAGTTTGACTCCTGACCTATTATGGACACACACAATGAGGCAGTGATCACCGAGGTCCTGGCTAAATACAGCAGGTGTGTAATTTGAGGGCATGTTAATATAATATCAATAATGGTCCCTTTGTTAGTTTTTTAGGTTCTACCTGGTAGGCTCATTGACATTTTTTGTGAGGTTAAGGGCATCGGATTTAGACTGTATATTGGCAGGAACATTGAGCATGTCCCAGTTTAAATCACATAACAATAGGAATTTTGAAAAAAATGTGGGGAGCTATCAATTAACATAGGGTATCTAGGGCACAGCTGGGGTCTGAAGATGGTCTGTAACAAGCAGCAACAGTAAAGCACTTATTTTGAGCTAAGTAATAGCTCAAACTCTTTGGGCACATACTTGGATAGGATGATAGAGCTCTGTAAGCTGTCCCTACAGAGTATGGCTACTCCGCCGCTTTTACTGGATCTGTCTTGATGGAAGATTGTATATATGGGAATGGATATATCAGAATTGTTGGGTCAGATGCAACACACCTCAGATTTACAATTTTGGGACTGTGTAGTTAAAGCGGCAGACGTCTGTTATTTGGGCGGCCGCCTAGACTGCAAAGTGCTGAGGGAAACGCTGAAATAGGTTGAATACAGTTTTTGTAACAGTGAACCACCGTACATTTATTTATCAGCCAAAACATACATTTTTGAATCTCGTTTCTGTTAAAAGAAACATTACTCCATGGCAGTGCTTAATGTGTAAATTTAAAGGTCCCGGAACATATAGACTCGCAAAAGGGAGAAGGATCCGGCAAGTTCAGAGGAAACGAAACAAATTGAAAAAAAAGAGGAAAACTACACAGCAACTCAGTACACCCTTTCCTAGTGACGGGCATTCAAGTCTTCATTACTGTTCTTCAAGTAGCAGAATCAAGCTGTCAACACAAACTCAGAGTTTACTTTGCAAAATAAAAGCCGTCGGTTTGACACACGATTTGAGAGACCAAACTACTGGTCTCCCTCCCTTCTCACACAATATACCCACAGGTCTGTGTCGCTTACCCTATGTCTATTCCTGTAGGAAATGTCCTAAAAGATGGGAAAGCAGGGAGGAGTACAGGTTAGATTAAAGGCTTACCTGATGCCCCCATATGTGACTGATCATTGCCTCTTTAATGGTGGATGGTGCCGTTTTCCAGTTGGCTGCCGTTCAACGGATCCTGGACGTTGGTGGATCCGGCCTGTCATTCTTGGTCTGACTGCTGTTTCCTAGCTGCCGACCAAGCCTCCAATACCCTGGTAGATACAGGCCTCCAGAAGTACCATGAACCACAGGAATCTCTGGCCATTGGGCCATCGACCAGCCGGGAGCTTATGCCTCATATGGCTCTTATTAATGTTAGATCTTTAATACCGTATTTCCTCAAAAACTGGTAGTCAATTTAACGCTGGCTCTCTGAGTGGCCGGGGGCGTGTTCAACACGGACAAATAAATGCCAGTGAAGAATTACGTGTGGATAATCTCCTAGGTGCCTTTCATATAATGTGCATTCCAGTTAAGCATAATGTAAATTTCTACCACTTTAATTTAATAGATTCAACAATATATTCATGCTATTTTTGGATTATGGTACTTCTCTAAAGCAGCGATATACTCACTGCTCCTGCGAGCTAGCCTGGAAAAATCCAGGCCCAAATCCTGAACGATTAAGGGTCTGGGTTCGAGTAATGTAAATGACTCAACTCATGTCACTGTACGCAATTGGATAACACTACGACCAATCACCAGTGGGTTTTCACTAACCCTATGGCGGAGCTAACTGGTAGATAAAACTCTTGCCGTATCAGGTCGCAAAACAGCAAAAACGTCCTTTTATAAAAAAGGGATGATTTGAGCCCCGTGTTTTGTTCCTCTTTTAGACAAAAAGCCAAGTCTAACTCGTTCATTGTAGTGGCCCAAGTCGTTTTAAACAACTGGTGTTAATCCATAGCGATCTTACAATGTTTACTAATGACTTCGAGGTTGCAGAGCTGTCGTGTCGTCATCTGTTTAACACGCCTCTGGCACACCTATATCAGATACACCGATGTGATTGGTGCAGCTCGGATACAAGGGCATAGTTAATGAGCAGAATTACTCGGTGCCAGAGTAACTTGCTGAGCAAATTCAAATTGTGCTCTCGCGAGAACTCTGGATTTCCAGGGTACCTGTGAGCCGCCATTCTTTGGTTTTTCTTCTAAACCGATATTTAGCAAGTGATGCTAATCATTACCAGGATGAAACGCTAATTTAGGGTAGTCCGAACTGGGGTTGGACAGAACATTTACGGAATGACGGCTCGCGGGAGGAGGAATGAGTACATGGATGTATTAAGAGAACGAGTATCGCTATGTATTATTGCCCTACCGGTATTTTAGTCAATGTGGCTGTACGTTTTACTTAGCTTGGTGTTGTTTGTATTAATGTACAGGTAGATGGCAGTAACTACATTGGAAATAACACGGCTCTCATTCAGTCCAAGCGACTGAATCTTCAACAACTTTTTTCAACTAATTATTGTAACGGCTACAAGAAGTGTTGAGATTGCGTTAACAACATAATGCAGAAATAAAAGGGCAAACTGGAACTAAATATAGACTGACACTAAAATATAGCCAATTATACTTATCAAAGTATAGAACGGGTAAAGTAGTAAAGTCTGCTTTAAATAAAAGCTGGTTACCTTCTGGCCCCGGTTTTTATTTGAGGAAATACGGTAAACAAGATGTTCCTGCTAAATGACTTCTTCACCTCTTGTGAGTAGTATTTTATGTTTCGGACAGAAACCTGGCTCCATGCCGGTGAGTTTACACCTTTCTCAGAACTTCTTCCTGGGTGTCATTTTCTCAGCTCCCCTCGGACCACCGGTAAAGATGGCGGTTTAGCGTCCGTATTCAAATCCATTTTTCCTCTGCCAGCAGACTCCATCTGGCATTTTCTCTAGCTTCGGGCTGCAATTATTCAAGTTCAATCAACCTTTCCCTATGCTGTGTGCAGTGGTGTACTGTTCACCTAAGTTCATAAGGATTAAGGTTATAAGGATTTTTTATAATAGACTTTATTATCAGAGAGCTGTTAAAACTGCAAAAACAGAATTTATACCTATCCTTGTTTCCAACAACAGCCACAGGCCACAGGTTATTTTCAATACATTGAATTACTTTATAAATCCTGAGACAGCTTGTATTGTGCCAACATCTGCACTATGTGATAATTTTATATCTTTTTTTATTGGAAAAATTTCTGTTCTTAGATCCTCACCAATTTCTTTTGCCTTAGACCCATCTGTTCCTCCTACATACTCAGCTGTCTTCAACTAGTTTGAGCCTTTATCACTCTCTCTGTTATCAGAGTTAGTCCCATAATTTGCAAGCTACAAACTGTCCCCTAGAGAGTATTCCTTCTTGTCTTCTAAAATACGTTTTTAATACAGTTGGACCTAGCATTCTTAATTTGATAAATACACACAAACATGCTGTAGTGTAGCCTCTTATCAAAAAGGCAAACTTGGATCCACATCTCTCCAACTTTAGGCAGATTTCTAAGCTACTTTTTCTGTCAAAGGTTTTGGAGAAATAATTTCTTACTCAACTAAAAATATTTTGAGATAATCAAGGTATCCAGGAGAAGTTTCAGTCCATTTTAACTATTCCATAGTATAGAAAAATCACTTATAATAGTTTTTATCTACCATCTTTTAACTCTTGATTCAGGGAACTCTACTATCCTGTTGCTTTTAGACCTGACAGCTGCATTTGACACTGTGGAACATAGGATCCTATTATCACACCTTGAGCAGTGTGTAGGCATCAAATGGAACTGCCCTGAAATGGTTTCAGTCATACCAGACACACAGGCTTTTTCATCTAGCCAAATGTTCTTCAACCACGGCCCCTCTCACCTGTGGGGTTCCATTTTAGGCCCAATATTTATGCTGTATATTCTGCCCCTGTGGTGTATTTTTAAGAAGCACAATATTCCCTTTCATTGTTTTGCGGACAATGTACAAATCACTAGTAAAGTATTTGTTAGACTGCCTAAAGCATATTAGAACTTGGATGTACTTAAACTTTCTCACTCTGAATGAAAGTAAGACCGAGATCATTACATTTGGTCAAGCTGCTTATTGGTTAATCCTCTGGGTATTCTGAGCCCGTTAGCTTCTCACAGTCGATCCTTTGTGTCAACACACAGAGCCGTATATATAGAGAGTTTGGCCAAATAGGGAATCAAATGTTCTGAGCTATCCCGTTATGCGATTTGTTCCGAGGTGGTCACGTGTTTTGTGGACTCCATGTTGGATACCAACATTCATCTGATTCCCAATGACATTATGCAGGGAATAGTGGTAAAATGTAATAAATTATAAAAAAAATGATTCCCAACTGTTGCGCGTTTGGCTGCAATGAAAGACCGGGAAGCGGCAAAAAAAAAAAAATTGACAAGTTCCGCCGTGAACCAGAAAGGTGAAAAGTGTGGGAGCTGAATGTGAAATTAATGTGTTTTTAGGCTACAATATGGGAAAGGTTTATCGATGTCTGTTAATAATAATAATAGCCTAACAATGTACATTATAATGCAGCACTAATTACAGTTACAACTTTCGCCATTGAGTAAGTTTTTAACCTGTCCTCGGCAATGGATGAACTACAAAAGATTGTCAGGACTCGGGAGACTGAAGAGAAAAAGGTAAACACTGCTCAGAGACTTATTAGGTGACGTGTTCATTCACTACAATTTTTTAGAAGCCCATTTACGATATAGAAGGTAAATATACACTGGAATATTTCCGTAAGGGCCTTTTTCCAAATTGACAAACGTTGATAATAAGATGTATAACACGTCATATGTCCCTGTTTATAGTGAAAATAAGTGATTTATTTCAAGATAGTACTGTGAAGAGATGTGTGGCTGATTCAGAGCACAGATGGGTTTGTGCAGATAAAGGCATATTAAGGAAGGTTACTGCCAGACAAATTCATTGGATTAAGAGAGCAGCTGCTAAAATGCCATTACATAGCAGCAAACAGGTATTTGAAGCTGCTGGTGCCTCTGGAGTGTGTAGGTGTAGGATCCTCCAGAGGCTTACAGTTGTGCATAAACACACTATTTGGCCACCCCTAACCAATGTTCACTAGCAGATATAGTTGCAATGGGCCAAGAAATACATGAAGACAGATTTTCAAACAGTCTTGTTTACTGACGATTTCCGTGCAACCTTGGATAGTCCAGCTGGATGGAGTACTGGATGGTTGGTGGATGGCCACCATGTTCCAATAAGGCTGCAACATCAGCAAGGAGGTGGCGGGGTCATGTTTTGGGCCAGAATCATGGGGAGAGAGCTAGTAGGTCCCTTTAGGGTCCCTGACATAGGCATAGTTTGAAATTCGAGCCGGGGGGGGCAAAAAATAAAAACTCATTGTAGCAGCTGAGACCTAGCCTACCACTTGGGGAACATAGCATGAGAACATATAGACAATACAAGCATGCTAAACAAACATATGTTTATTTTTAAAGCAGATTTTACATTACATTACAACAATTTGCCCTTATGAAATCCAATCGCGGCACGGCTGTCTTCGAACGCAATAGACAGACAGTGGCGGAATGCCCTGACACTTGAATTAAACAAAAATATAACAGTGAACAATCAGTGTTCAACCTACAGTCTGTTGAGATTCTTCTCCAAATGCAGAAACGAAGCGCAATCACACCATAAAATGTTAAATGCTAGCTGAGAATCACTGGACTTCTGTTAGCCTACTCGACACTTTTCACGTGACCCAGAGCCCTGAAAAATCTATTATTTGATTAAAGCAATATATGAAATCAGATGTATTACCTACCACCATTTAGTTGTTTTTTTGTTATTTAAAATATTTATAAAATATCTTGTCATGCCAGACGTAATTACTCCACTCATTTTTTAAACAAAGCAATTACCCATTTCAGCCCCACAGAAACTGCGTGTATTGTCCCTGAAGGTGTGAAAATGAACTCAGCAAAGTAAATAGAGTATATACACCCATGTTGTGGCACATCCTCCAGTGACCAAAACCCTATTGAGAACCTTCGGAGCATCCTCAAGCAAAATATCTATGAGGGTGGGAGGCAGTTTGCATCAAAACAGCTCTGAGAGGCTATTCTGACATCATGCAAAGAAATTCAAGCAGATACTCTCCATAAACTCACTCATTCAATGGATGCAAGAATTGTGAAGGTGATATCAAAGAATCTATGTTAAAATGTAACTTGCTCTGTTAAAATGTGTTTGAATGAAATAGATTTTGATTTCAGTAAATATGACCTTCTTATGCTGCAAATTCAACAAATGACTATTTTCAGTTTTTTACAACCTATAAAATGTTTTGAAACTCTGTTGTAATCTTTGAAAGACATACTGTTTTCATTGGGTGGTTTGTTCAATGAAATTCATCTTATACCCTAACGATTGGGGACTTTTATGACTGACTGTCATTTGCATCGACTATTTAGGGAAATCAAGTGTAAAATATAATTTTCATAATTATTGGGAACGCGGTGTGTACATTTGGTATATAGACCAAATGTTAAACATATTCCATTGGAGATTTACCTTGCCGGCAGCTCCGGAACTCTTTTGTAAAGAACTGTGGGATAACGAGTGGCACTCACATGGTTAATCCAACCACGTTGCCAGAGTCGCCAATTCTTTTTCACACTGTTCACCCAACACAAAAGGCTTTAGTTGGATCATGCACAGGATGATTACGTTCACCGACTATATTTCCGTGATTGAGTTTACAGGCGCTTGATTTGAACACAAGGAGTTGCTGGAGAGCGACGTGGCAGGATGGATAATCTTACCCAAATCCCAGGCAGTGCTATGCCAATTTTGTGCTGCCTCGTGCAAGAGGCCCGGGGAAAGTCAGAGAACCCATGGTCAAGCTCGATCCCATTACCATCGTGAGGTAGACTATCCTGCAATGCAGCGACTTAGCCCACTACGCATCGCGAACACCCCGGGCACTTGATTTCAGAACAATTTCAATTTACATGGTAGTTGACTGCTCATTTGGTTATAGTTAATAGGATACTTTAATGTAACAAGCCTTCAACACATACATTTTAATGAACATAATCTACTGTGTGATTTGTAAAATGACAGTTCCTGCACTTATTTAATCCCCAGTCAAGCACTGATGGTTGGCCAGTCATTGCATGCAAAGCTCTAGTGTTGATTTGAAAATTCATTCTGGAGACCCAATCCTAAACTATTTACTATAACAGTGCCAGAGTTTGGATGTAGTGTTTAAACCGTAGTTTGCCCCTTTTTTAAAAACATCAGGGGTGTCTGGTGGGCAGATATTTCATAAGACAGGGTTATTGTAATGGCTGGAACTGAGTGAATAGAGTATCAAGCATATGGTAGATGGGTTACATTCATTCCAAACATTAAAATGAGCCTGTCCTCTACCTTTGTCCATCTTCTCTGTTCACAATCAGCATCCCAATCTGGGCTCTCTCGTCTCAGTATAACAGGCCATATTCATCTGGGCTCTCTCTCGTCTCAGTATAACAGGCCATATTCATCTGGGCTCTCTCTCGTCTCAGTATAACAGGCCATATTCATCTGGGCACTCTCTCGTCTCAGTATAACAGGCCATATTCATCTGGGCACTCTCTCGTCTCAGTATAACAGGCCATATTCTACAGACTATATATTTTGCACTTCATTGACCTGAGCCCCATGTAGCAGGCTGAGTGGATTTCATTCTCTTATCCAACGTGTGATCTTCCATTACCAAAATCACAGGAACAGGACATTTATTAAACCATCATGGAAAAATTCATGTATCTACTACGTTCGCAAACATTTTGTTTATTTTTGCCCTTTTGAAGAATGACAAGGTATTAGTTCATTCAAAAATGATAAATAGTATGCTGATACTCTAAACAAGTGTGTGCTACACATCTCAGCCTTGTGTTTAATATTCTCGATAGAATCGATTGTGAATGAGTACTGCTGCACAACCATGGTGAAAGTTGATGGGAGACTGTGAGATGATGATTACAAATTCTATATGGGGCGGTATCTCTGAAAGAGCTGGTTGGATAGACAGTAATTACATGCTAATTTACTACAATATGCCCAAATGTATGCAAATTAGTTACTCCAAACATTATTATTCACACTGTTCACCCAACACAGAAGCCTTTAGTCAGAACATGCATTGGATGATTACGTTCACCGACTATACTTCAGCGATTGAATTTACATGAACCCGATATGAACACTGGAGTCACTGGAGAGCGATGTGGCAGGATAGATAATCTAATTAATCTAACCCAAATCCCAGGCAGCGCTATGCCAATTTTGCACTGCCTCATGCAGGAGACCCGAGGAAAATCAAAAAACCTATATTCAAGGGTGTAGGAACAGAGGGGTTACAGATAATGTTACAGACAGGCAATGTGGTCCCCCTCAATAATAAGAACAATTTGTGAAAAATATATTTTTTGTCCCCCAAATATCAAACAAGATCCTACGCCCTTGCCCATGGACATGCTCAAAACCGTTACCATCAAATGCAGGACCATGGACTGTCCCACAATGCAGCGATTAAGCCCGCTATGCCACTTTTGTTTATTATTACTCACAACATGTCAGCAACCATTAACACCATGTGTCCCGCCCCACTGTCAGCTTCACATTCCGTGTGAATGTACTCACTATTAATAACAGGCATAATAATAATATAGATATATAGGGTTTCAGGGCATCTTTCAACCTAATTATAACAGCAAACTTTTGGAGAGCCATGTGCTTGAAGACGTTTATGATTGTGATTTCCTGGTCTCTTATTCACTACACTTTCCCTAAAATAAGCCAGCAATGAAAGAATATATATAATAGTGTGAAAAGTACAGTTGCAGTGAAAAGCATATTAGAATGATTTCTGAATGATCACGTGACGCTGATGATTACTGAACTGGAGCAATAATGCTGAAAATTCCGCTTTGATCACAGAAATAAATTACATTTTAAAATATATTCAAATAGAAGACAGTTATTTTAAATTGTAAAAATATTTCACCATATTACTGTTTTTGCTGTTTTGGATCAAAAAAGGAAGCCTTGGAGAGAAGAAGAGACTTATTTTAAAAACAATCGAAAATCTTACCGTCCAAAAACTTTCGACTGACAGTGTAGGCTATATGTATTTGACATATATACACGCACCTAAAGGATTATTAGGAACACCCGTTCAATTTCTCCTTAATGCAATGATCTATTCAACCAATCAAATGGCAGTTGCTTCAATGCATTTAGGGGTGTGGTCTTGGTCAAGACAATCTCCTGAACACCAAACTAAGGGATTTAAGCAATTGTGAGCGTGGCATGTTTGTTGGTGCCAGACAGGCCGGTCTGAGTATTTCACAGTCTGCTCAGTTACTGGGATTTTCAGGCACAACCATTTCTAGGGTTTACAAAGAATGGTGTGAAAAGGGAAAAACATCCAGTATGCGGCAGTCCTGTGGGCGAAAATGCCTTGTTGATGCTAGAGGTCAGAGGAGAATGGGCCGACTGCTTCAAGCTGATAGAAGGGCAACTTTGACTGAAATAACCACTCTTTACAACAGAGGTATGCAGCAAAGCATTTGTGAAGCCACAACATGCACAACCTTGAGGCGGATGGGCTACAACAGCAGAAGACCCCACCGGGTACCACTCATCTCCACTACAAATAGGAAAAAAAGCCTACAATTTGCAAGAGCTCACCAAAATTGGACAGTTGAAGACTGGAAAAATGTTGCCTGGTCTGATGAGTCTCGATTTCTGTTGAGACATTCAGATGGTAGAGTCAGAATTTGGCGTAAACAGAATGAGAACATGGATCCTGGTTACCACTGTGCAGGCTGGTGGTGTAATGGTGTAATGGTCTGGGGGATGTTTTCTTGGCACACTATAGGCCCCTTAGTGCCAATTGGACATTGTTTAAATGCCACGGCCTACCTGAGCATTGTTTCTGACCATGTCCATCCCTTTATGGCCATCATGTACCCATCCTCTGACGGCTACTTCCAGCAGGATAATGCACCATGTCACAAAGCTTGAATCATTTCAAATTGGTTTCTTGAACATGACAATGAGTTCACTGTACTAAAATGGCCCCCACAGTCACCAAATCTCAACCCAATAGAGCATCTTTGGGATGTGGTGGAACAAGAGCTTGGTATCCTGGATGTGCATCGCACAAATCTCCATCAACTGCAAGATGCTATCCTATCAATATGGGCCAACATTTCTAAAGAATATT
>JACXGM010015610.1:0-12115 GCA_016801145.1 Umbra pygmaea | reverse complement strand
TGAATAGGGAAGTGGCAGTGTCCAGGGAAGGGGAACTGGGAATCGTTACAGGTTTTAAAATGAATTCATGACTGTTATGGATTAAACCCAAGGATGGAGGTTGAGTTGCTGCCTGTTCAATGCAAGTTCCTCAATCAATAAACAGAAACAAGGATGTAGGAACAGGGGGGACGGGGGCACATTTTCCCCCCAATGTTACAGACAGTCGCAGGCGGTGGACTGACGTCCTACACCCTTGAGTCAGGCAGTCTGTGGAAAATACAAAAAAGAAGGTTGCCACCTGTTAAAAAAATATATTGAGGGAACTTCATTAATTTTTTGCTGCATAACATCCCTGAGCCATTGAGAAACTGACGAGGACTGGGAAGACTTCCAATGGAGGAGAATTCTGCATTGAGCCAATGATGTAATGAATGCCACAGTGTCTGTATGTTTGGGGTCAAATGATAGTAAGTCCTCGAGAACACCAAAAACTGCTATCAGGGGACAGGGGAGCAGGCGAGTTTGAAGTAGTTTAGGTAAGACATGGAAGATAGAGTCCTAGTAGTCTCCCAGCTTAGGGCATAAAAATATGATAAAGGTGACATGGGGAGGTATGACTGTCACAAACATCAACCACAGTAGGGTCAATTTCAGACAGTCTGGATTTGGAGAAGTGAACTCTATGAACCACCTTAAACTGTATGGGCCCTATTTTAACGATCTAAGCGCATGGCGTGAAGTGCATGGTGCAAGTGCGCTTTGGGCATGTCCAAATCCACTTTTGCTAGTTTGACAGTGGATAAAAGAGTACATGCGCCAGGCGCATGGTCTAAAAGGGTTGTACTAAGTGTCTTCATTAATTCACTGGTGTGTTTTGGGCGTATAATGCAATAAACCAATCAGAGATTCATCTCCCATTCCCTTTAAGAGCCAGGTGCGTTTGTACCTTTCGCGCATTTCTATGACGGTGGATTTGCACTGTAATATTTTTATTTTTATTTGCTGTTAAAATAACAATGACGTGCTGTGCCATTGATTTTAGACCAGGTTTTTGTTGGTCAATGGCGCAATCACTTTCCGATGCCTTAAGATAGCAATACACCCAGAATTATCCTGAACACACCTCCCTGTTAGACCAGGACGCCCATGGGCAGAAATATGGGTGCAGGTGCATTTGCTATTTAAACAACGCGGCCGTTGGACAGGAAATTGACAGCTGTGTCGGTCTTAAACTAGCAAAGACACTTGCGTTTGGGCTTTGCGCTGCGTTGCGCCGGGTGCAAGATAGGGCCCTATAAGTCCTAGATGGGCACAGAATGTGGTTGAGGTAACTCTGTTTATCAACTCTATTAGTGGCACCATGGAGTCCTTGAAGAATGCAAACAGAATGGGAGCTTTTGAAAGTTGGTCACCCAATAATAATAAAGAAAATTGGGAAGTGCAAGCTCTCCACTGAATTTTCATCTCTGGAGTAAAGACCTATGGACTCTGGGTACCTTTCCTCTCCCCAAATGAATGAAATGACAGCTTGATCAATTAACTTGAAAAATTACTTGGGCAATAACAACGGGATAGACTAAAAAAGGTAGGGTAATTTGGGAAAACTATTCATTTTGACAGCATTAATCTTTCTTATAAGTAAAATAGGTAAATTAGCCCTCATCTGAGTGAGAAGGGGCGCAAAGTTGGCAGAGAAGAGGGCAGATAACAAGAGTCACATTCACGCCAAGGTATTTGAAACCAGAGCAGTTAAGTTGAACTGCTGAAGTTGCAAAGCTGTTGGATTGATTGGGAAGCACTCACTCTTTTTGAGATTAGGCTTGCAACCAGAAAAATAACAAAAATTCTCTAGAATGGAGAGAACGGAGGGTAAGGATGTTGCAGGGCTACGTACACAGCAGGTCATCAGCATATAATGATAATCTATGCTCAACACCCTCCCGCGATACACCCTGAAATGAGACAGAGGCTCGCAATGCTACCAAAAGGGGCTCTATAGCAATGGTGAAGCATAAAGGGGACAAAGGACAACCCTGCCTGGTCCCACGTTCCAGGGTAAAGTAGTCAGAGTGAGTGTCATTGGTACAGAAACTAGCCCTTGGGGATGCATACATAAGCCAAAACCACAAGCTAAATTTGTCTCCAAGCACAGCAAATAGGTACTCCCATTCAATAGGCTACAGTGCATCTGGAAAGTATTCACAGCACTTAACTTTTTTCACATTGTGTTATGTTACACCTTTACGAAGTGGGTTAAATTCATTATTTCCCTCAAAATTCTACAAACAATACCCCATAATGACAATGTGAAAGAAGTGCGTTTGAAATCTTAGCTAATTTATTAAAAATAATAAATGAAAAAAGCACATTCACAGCCTCTGCTCAATACTTTGTCAAAGCACATTTGGCAGCATTTACAGCCTCAAGTCTTTTTGAGTATGATGCTACAAGCTTGGAACACCAATTTCTCCCATTCTTCTTTGCAGGATCTATAAAACTCCATCAGGTTGAATGGGGAGCATTGGTGCAGAGCAGTGGTAAAGTGGTAAAAAAAAAGAGGTGGGTAAACTATATTCTGTGATCAGTTGGACCACAACGCGGTCACCGGTAAGGTGGGCCACGGCCTACCGGTCTATGTGTATTTTGATGACATCGCTATAGGTTATCATTTGATGGTACCAAGGGTATCACTGGTTGTTCCCTCATAGGTCACACAATCACTATTCAATTCATACATTCATCTAAGTTCTTGTTAACGACTCAAGAAGGAATAATATGGTTGAAATTTATAAAGTTTACTAAATGAAAAAATTGAGAGAACAAAAATCTTTAAGAGAGATAGAGGGGGATGCTATCTGCTTCATTTTCAGTCTCATCTCTGTCTGTAAATAAACTTTAAATGGAAAAAAGATGGTCACATTATAGGCTAACTCTGAAAAGATACATTATTTAGCATGCATTAAATAACGCATGGATACCTAAACATGCGTTCAATGTTTAGGTATCCATTCTGAATGCCATAGCCTATCTACACCTTTAAGTTAATTGACTTAAACGTACAATATTTAGTTTTTGGCTGCCAGGGGTCTCTCAATCAAAACAATAACAAAAGATGTACTTGCATGACGTCGGAAAGTAGCATGGGATCATGGGTTTTGTTGTCGTTGAAAATGACAACCTTCCAATCTAGCGTCTCCAGCAGAAAAAATGTTCACTGACAAAGTAATGTATTGTTAAAAAATTTATAACTTTATTCACGTTATGTTTGGCGGTTCCCTGGAACTTGAAGCAATTAGAGAAGTCAAAGGTTATATGACGCCATTGACGGAAGACAAAATTAAAC
The DNA here is from genome assembly GCA_016801145.1 of Umbra pygmaea. Taxonomy (NCBI): domain Eukaryota; kingdom Metazoa; phylum Chordata; class Actinopteri; order Esociformes; family Umbridae; genus Umbra; species Umbra pygmaea. The sequence continues at coordinate 8,790 of JACXGM010015610.1, read as the reverse complement.
GTCCCATGTCTTTGAATTATATTACACATTTCTCTGTGCTTGAAAGTTGGTGGAAACATTTAGGATAATGTAAGAACACAACTAAGGAATATATATAATATAGGTATAGTGATGTTTGCTTTTTTAATGCAAAGTTCGTCTTTTGTTATTGTTTTGGAAAACTACATATTATACCTTTAATACTGTCTCTGTGCCAGTACCATTTTGAGAAGGGGGAGGGGGGACTCCCCCATCAATTTTTTCAAATGGTAGCCAGTCAGAGTGAACTTGCCAAGTTATTTCTCTAAGGACTTTATTATGTCTGGGATTTGAAGCCATGTAGCATCATCTACAATTAGTTGTGAAGACATTGTACTCTAGATTGTGTTTTATTGGTGAACTAACTATGATAAATTAAACCATTTCAGGCTACTCCAAAAATGCGTTTGGTAAATATTATTATAACATTAACTAGCTGACTATCAAAGGGACTATCAAATGGAAAACAATATACAGGAGTTGAATGTAAACTGGAATCCTGCTGAACACCTTCAGAATTCCAGAAGCCCAGGCTCAGCGCAGTAGAGGAGCTCTAGCTTTGGGTATGGAGTGACATAGTCTTGTAAAGCGCATTGATTGTAAAGAACATTGAACTTTCTGAACCCTGGAAACAGTGCGTCTTCTGAGGAGCCTGCATCATATTTTGTTGTCACTAACTTTCAGTGGCTTAAATGCCTGAGAATGCATGAAATTAAATCCAGTTATTTACCTGACAATATATCCTGAACAAGGGCTAATAAAAGAAAGAGGTGACTTTGTGTCTGAAAGGAGTAACCTAATGAACGCTGTGGCTTGTTGAGTCAGTGGCATTAATCTACCGTGAACCAAGTTAACCTCAAAAACATTAAGTTTAGTACTGTTTTCTGAGCTCGCTCCCTTTGGGCTTGTAGCCAAGGCCGTTTGCTGTCATCAGGAGGAGGGCTGCTGTCTTATTGGCTCTTAAAAAACTGGCAGATATCTATTTTTTAAACCCATTCATTACAGTACATGAGACGTGATGTAGCTTAGTCTGGGAGCAGGGCACTGTGTCGAGACGATATCTCCTCATTCTCAATACCATAATGCAGCGCAATATGGATAGACTTCGTCTTAGGTTTAAGAACCTATTTAACTAATAATGAACGATGTGAAACTAAAACGACATAAGCTTAATTTAGAATGGCTTAGAACAAAAGGTTATTTAGAGGTAGATAAACTCACTTTGGAGGTGGGTAAACGCTATTTCGGAATTTCGGGAGGTGCGTAAATGGCTTTTATGTGCATTTAGCCTCCACTACATCCCTGGTGCAGAGCCATTTTTAGATCTCTCCAGAGCAGCTGCGGTTGGTGGATCTTAGTTTGAAACGCCGGGCTCACATTACATTTGGGACCAGAGTGAATGGATCTTAATTGGGGACGCTAGGCTCGCATTACATTTGGGACCAGAGTGAATTGATCTTAATTGGGGACACCAGGCTTGCATTACATTAGAGACCAGAATGAATGGAACGGTGTGTAGTGCATCAAACCCATTGTGTGATACCGTTCCGTTTTCCCCAGTTTGGACGGAAATGCGAGCCCGGCATCCCCAATTAAGATCCATTCACTCCGGTCCCAAAAGTAATGCGAGTCTGGCATTTTCAACTAAGATCCACGGACTGCGGCTGTAAGACTACTTAAGACTTTTTAAGGAACCGTGGGTACCCTGCTTTGAGTGTCTTTGGAGTCTGGTTTTAAGCACAATCCATGCAGGAAAATGTAGATTTTTCATTTCAGCTATAGTAATAGAAAAATTTGTATCGGTATCGGCAAATTTTTCCCACTCAAAATCGGTATCGGATTCAAAAATCTCATATCGGTCAGGCTCTAGTTTGTAGTAAATAATTTATCTTTCAGTGACCCACAAGGGTTAAAATCAATGTGTAATCTAGTGAGATTGTGATTTGCATTGTGTATTTGAGTATTTCAAATAAAACCATGTTCTATTTGAACACCTGTAACACAGACACTATGCGTGCAAGCAGTTGAATTTACAGTAATTGGTGTGTACAAGCAGTTTACATTTATTTTGTAATGATCATGTGCACGGTGTGGCCAGGTCAGTCTGGAACACTACTAATCATTCACAGAGATATTTGAGTTTTTTTTGTTTGTTTTACCTCTCTTCACCAGAGAAGTTGACAGAGAAAACTTTCTCATTTGCAGCAACAGCCTGGGGAGAAGGGGGAGAGGGGAATGAATGAGCCATTTGAGAGATAGGGATGATTAGGCTGCCATGATGGTAAGAGGGCCAGATTGGACATTTGTCCAGGACACCGGGGTTAACACCCCTACTCTTACGAATAGTGCAATGGGATCTTTAGTGACCACAGAGAGTCAGGACACCCGTTTAATGTCCCATCCGAAAGATGGCCCGCTACACAGGGCAGATGTCCCCGTCACTGCCCTGGGGAATTGGAAATTATCTTTAGACCAGAGGGAAGAGTGCCCCCTACTGGCCCTCCAACTTCTCTTTCAGCAGCACTAGTCTCCCATCCAGGAACTAACCAGGCCCGACCCTGCTTATTGTAGCTTTAGAAGCAAACCAGGAGTGCAATACAGGGCACTATGCTGCTGGCATATATTTCTTACCCCAACTTGTCCCTGTATTTTGACATTCTAAGCTAAGGTATTACACAGGAAAAAGATGAAAGAAACCAGCAGTTTCAGCCAGAAGATTTTAATCTGCAGCATAATTTGTTTCTGATACATAAAGAAACACATGTTTTCTTCAAACTAACACCTTCTGTGATATAAACAATTTCACACAAGTGTGCTAAATCTATTATTATTATTATTTAGAATAATTAAAGGATGAAGAGGGGCATAACTTTAGAAATGGCAGATATTATGTGGCAGCTATATTTATAATTACAACTTTGACTGTTAGTTTAGAGAGATATGACGCATACTCTACATTTCTATATGTCTGTATTATATCAAACAGATATTATTTTTTGTCTGCCTTGACAGGTGGGGGGAGTGTGACTTCCTGCAGTTCATAGCCAGTGGTCACTTCCTTACTTTCTGACATCAATGGTGTGTGACCTCATAGTGGCAGAGCCCCAAACAGCAGGGGGTCGGGAAAAAGAGCTGCTGTGGTTGCTAGGCAACCGAGCAGAGGAGAGCATGTCTGTTTCAGACTCTGTTCAGGCTCTTCCCCCCTGTCCAGAGAGCACTACCACAGTCAACCAGATGGGGCAGCCTCAGCCCTCTCTTATTCTCTATCTGCCAATAAGGACAAACCCAGAATGGAACGAATAATCCCCTCTAATACCCATCGGCGCTTGATTTCCCCATCTGGGATTGGTTGGGCAATGTTCTCACTGATGTTTAGGATAGCTGATTGGTCTAGGCCGCTGTACAATGTCAGAGGACCTCCAGGGATCTTCTTAGGCGTAATGACCCATCAGGAGGACGGGCTGAGTCCCAGGGTCAGCTTTCAAAAGAATATAAATATTATGAGAAACACCGAAACAGAGCAGGTATGAAAGAGCGGGACGAGACGGCAGTGAAACAGAACCTAATTTGACCTTGTCAGCTTCAATCATGGCTTCTGATCAGTGCGGAGGTGGGCTGGCGGTCTGGTGGAAGAAGGTGCCAAAAGGGCATATGGACATGTTCATTCGCTGTTGTTGGAAAGTGTGAGGACAAAGAGAGAAAGAACAACAGTATTTCTTTAGGCGGAGACTGAAAGTCATCCTGGAGAGAGAGCACTTCCAGTACTGACGTGTACTGCCTCTGCACCTCCGCTGCGTTTGTCTGTGTGGGTAAGCGTGTGTACGGCGTGCGTGCATTTGTGTGTTGAGTGAGAAAGAGAGAGAGGAAAGGGGGGCGTATAGCTGTGTGTGTGCTCTCTCCTGCACAGCCATGGTAGTCTGAGCTAAAGGATGCTCTGTAGCTGGCTCTGTCAGCACTGCCTGGGTGTACCGCTCTCTGCCGCCGCATCATTAACCATCTTAAGCTGCAGTGGATGAACAGCCCCAACCGACCAACTGCTTACCTGTCTCAGCCATCGTTCTGGTTCTACCGGCAGCTGATGGGTTTTCTACCCCTCCTCTACCAAAAGGACAGGACTGCTGCACTGAGGTACTGGCAACCCCTGTTTTTCTCCCCAGGCTGAACGCTACTGTTTAATGCTGCAGAACCACTGTGCCGCTGAAGGAATGGGACTCTAACATGCATCCCGTCTCAGCTGCTCTGCAGTGCACTGACACATCTCTGGGCTGGACGTGGAGCGAGAATTAGAAACAAATTAGTGTTCTGTCAGGACTACGATGAAAATGCTCCTGGTGAGAGAAGAATGTATAGTGCCTTAGCTTTAGCATGTCAGGAGTGGATCTGGAAGCATAGCGTATAAGTATCACATGCTCTGGAGTGGACAGGATTGGAGGACATTAGTATTTTTCTGGTGTGGTAGTGATGACTTCAACAGTGGTGGTGTTTGAGGAATGGTCAAATAGCAGCCAAAGAATGTTACTTGTCGTAGCAGTGTTTGGTGCTAATATGCTAGCTACGATATTGTGTTATTGAGCTGGGGAAGTTTATGATTTAGTTATCAGTCTATTTGTAGGGGAAAGTAATCATTAGGGAACGTTATGTTAGTGTGTGGATGATATTAATGGGGAATGTGGTGTTAGTGTGTGGATGATATTATGGGGAACAGTGTTGCAGGTGATATTAATTGTGAATAGTCTGTGGATGATGTAAATGGCGGCCAGTGTCTGGAGGCCGTAAATTGGGAACATAGTTGATGGATGATGTAAATGGAAGATGTAGTGTTAGTGTAGATGGTGTTAATGGACTAAACAATGTGGATAATTTTGATAGAAGACATAGAGTAGTGGGTGTGTTCGTGAATGGATGATGTTAATGGTGTAGTTTTAGTGTGTGGGTGATGTTGACAGTCAACCTGGTTAGTTTTAATGGGGAACAGATGGAATGCACATGGGGTATTGTAATTAGGGGATAGCTTATTGGTGTGATGCAGTGGATAATTTCAGTTAATGTGGGTCATGGTGTTAGTGGAGATCACTTATTAGAGGAGTGTTGGTATTACAGTGGGCGATAAGGGGTTGAGTGTATAAGTGATATGATGTCAGGTTTTCCTTTGTACTGACTCACTGAATTACTGCAAAATAGGCTGAGTGTGGTTAGTTGATCGTTAGAGGACGCTTAATTGGGATGGCATTAGTGTTCGGTCTAAGTCATTTAGTCTCTGTTGTACAACAGGAAAGAGAAAGAAAATGGATTCAACTGTATTTTAGCGTGTGCCCCTGTGTGTATCAGCCTCCCAAGGTCGCTTCTCTGAAGAAGTCCCATAATTAGGGCTGTCACTCTCCAACAACCGCCTGGGGTGTGATCGTAGCCCCGCCAGCTATAACTGCCCACCTTGATGTGAAAGTATGGTCATTTATCATTTCAATTTACCATCCCTGACCTAAGCTATTTTAATTTTATATATGTTATATTATGTACGGTACTAAACTCTAAGTGTTTTTTAAGTAGAGAAAGACATTAAACATAAAAAAATATATAAATGAGTATTTTCCCAGTATTTTCCCATTCACATCACAAAAAAATCGGATTCTTATGATGTTTCATGCCAACAAAATCACTCGATTCAATTATCATTTTGGGGGAATAGTTTTTCTAGCAGCAATACTATTAAAGTGTCCCTCTCTCCGTGATGAAACCACTGCATCGCCAGAGGCACTGTGGTGCTTTAAAGCTGAGTGAAATAAAATGGTTGACTGTGCCAGAGATACATCACGCAGCCTATTGCAGCAGCACCACAGCACATTACATTACTCTGCGCGCACAGTCCTGCTTCTCAACCGTGCGTGCGTTACGTTAGCACGCGATTGTCTGTGCCCCCACTTGTGCTTACAAGGGCGCAGGAGTAACAGCCGGAGCAGTGCTGAACGAGGCTGAGACTGATGCGGAGTCATGGGGCACGAGCGAGCGCAGGAGACCAGCACGGCCCTTTGAGCTCACCACTTCCTTACTGAGGGCTGACCAGAGGCTGTAGTAACAGCTGGAGTCTTATATTGCCACTGATGTGTCGGGCTGGCTGGGCGGCAGCACGTGACTGGGCCTAGCATCTTCCTCCCTGGGAGGTATTAGTTTTATGAACAGCAGGGTCTGTGTCCAGGATTACACAACAGCATCTTCTCCGCCTGGGAAAACGGCTCTGTAATAGGGAGCCCTGTGAATGTGCATAAAAATCATCACAGGTCAAGTTTGATGTGATCCAGTCCAGGACAATGCACGCGTGGGTTTTTTATCTTTCCTTCTGTAAAAAAAAGCCATGAGTATTTAAACCTTTACTATGTGTACGAGGAGATTTACTCATACCGTATATTTACAAACGTGGTTACATATCTATGATATGTAATTTCTCTCAATACTGCTTACTAAGCTACCACATATGTGGTACTCAATCACGTGCACATGCACACACACGTTAGGTTACGCTCTGGCTGCCCCGAGCTCACAGCATGTAAATGGGATGTTAGTGAATATGTTGTTCAAGCTGTCATTATGCTAGCTTAGCAGTTTAGCTATACATTTCTCAGGGTAGCTGCTAGTCGGCCGGCCCCAGACTTTGAGGGATGGACAGTGTGTGTGTGTGTGTGTGTGTGTGTGTGTGAGAGTGAGTGAGTGAGGTAAATCACCACAGGTAAATCACCTCAGGGATCTGGCCTGAATCCATTCATAATTGATTAATTTAGAGTTGATCTAGCGTTGTCCAGACTGAAGGCTACTCTGGTTGTGCAAATCGGACATATTTCCTTAACTCAAATTTTACCTTTAAAGTTTTCTTTCAACTAAAGATAATTACATATGGAGCTGTGTATTATCAAATGTAGGATACATAACAGTTATATATGAGTATTCTTGTGCTGCTGTAGATTATTGTTTACATGCACACAGTACACATAAAAAGAGTTAACTTCAAAGGTCATATGAAAATGCTATCTAGTATGGTTGTCTTTTGTGGTGTGTTGATGTAGTGGAATAGTTTTATGGGCTGGTATTTCAGTTCTATGGTGTGGTGGTATAATTGTAATGTGTTCTGGTTTAGTTTTATGGTGTTATGGTATAGTTTTATGGTGTTCTGGTAATAGTTGTATGGTGTTGTGGCATAGTTGTATTCTGTGGTGGTATAGTTTTATGGTGAGGTGGTATAGTTTTATCATGTGGTACAAAGTTTGTGATGGTCTGGAGGTCTGATGGTGAGGTCTGAAGTTTGTGTTGATGTGGTCTAGTGGTGTGGTCTGATACAGTGATCTAAAGGTTGTGGTAGTGTGGTCTGACTGTATGTTTTGATGGTGTGGTCTGATGGTTGTGATGGTCTGATTGTGTGACGTTGTGGTCAGAGTGTTGTGGTATGTTTGTTAGGGTCTCATGTTGTGGTCAGAGTGTTGTGGTATGTTTGTTAGGGTCTCATGTTGTGGTCTGAGGATTGTGGTTGGGTTGTCGTGGCATGGCGGTCTGATCTGATGGTGTGGTCTTAGGGATAAGGATTGGTTGTTGTGGTCTGCTGGTACTCGTCAGTGGTAGTTACGCTCTATCATTGGCATGGTGTTGTAGTCATGCTATTGATTAACTTCAGGAGAATCTAGTGCTATCTGGAGAGATGACAGAAGGTCAGGAGATGAGAGATCAGCCTGGGGGGAGAGTAGTGGGGACTTCTGAAGTACCGTGTATGTATGGAAGCTGTAAGGGATCTCTGTGGTGAAGATGAATTTACGTGCAAGCAGCACCCAGATGCAATGTGAAGAGATCTAGTATATCAAAGAATCACATTGAGAAATGTCCTCTTTGAAAATGTCTTTTTATCTGACGTTAGGGTGCCACCTGATATCTGTGGGAACTTGTTGGTTATAGCAACAGCTTCTGTTGTTTCTCAGTAACCATGTGGTCTAAAGTCCGGGGGTCAGTTCCCATTGGCTGCCTAAAGTCTGAGGGTCAGTTCCCATTGGCTGCCTTCACATTGAACTGATTCACAAAGTCAGTTTATTCAGTGTGTTTTTCTGCTGGTCCACAGGTATATCTGTCTGTCCAGGGCTTCGTTCACAACATAGAGGCTGATTGAGACAGCCGTAGTTTGGAAAGCCAGTTAGTGTCCCCTAGAGGAAGCACACTGTATCACATCAGGCCAGAGGAGGTGAACGATTATGCTGGATCTCTGGCGTCTGGCCAAAATCCAGTTGAGGCTGCAGCGATTAGAGCCAGGATTTGCATTGTAATGAAAAAGCTTATCTCTGCATGTTCAATCTCTATTTTTCTCTGTGCCCTCTTGGCTCAGTTGGGTTTATTTTCTGCCCGATCTGACCACTCTGCTTGGGTGTACTGTGTTAGAGCGCCTATAAATAGAGTACATCCAGATCTATCTCAATGTGGAGTTAGCCTGGTATATTTTCATTCATAGGCTACCATATAATGTATCATGTATGTAACAATTATTTGATATTTATATATATTATACATTGTATAATGTATGTAACATTTAGCAGCGGGCCATGCAGTGTAACGAAGCCCACACTCTGCGTCAATAATAAGAGGTTTTATTATACCAGCAATGAAGACCAGGTCACGTTCATACAGCAGCAACAAACAGGCAAGGGTCGGTACACAGTCTGGGCAGAACAGATACTCTCCACAATCCTTTGGCAGAAACAGGGACAGGCAAGGTTCGGTACACAGTGCAGGCAGAAACGGTACAGA
>JACXGM010015609.1:0-12133 GCA_016801145.1 Umbra pygmaea | reverse complement strand
ATAGAGCTCAATTCACTGGCTGGGATAGGAGGAAACAAATAGTACATTAACACTTAGATTACACATCACCATGGTGCCTCGGCGCATCCGGGAACAAAAGGACTGGGTTATCACATTTTGACTATGCTTCCCTGTAGAAAGCTAGCATTAATCTCTTCTAGTCGCTCTGTGGAGAAAATCATAACGCCTTGCATGTAGTAAAGACAAAACTCCCTTTATGGGATGATCCAGCAAGCCCCAAAATGATATATCATGATATACAGTATAATGTTGAGCTCTCAGCTTCTTGTTTGACTACCTATAGTGGGGGTTTTGGCCCCCCTCCCTTCCGGGTCTCACTCCAACAGTCGTCAAGAGTGTGGAGCCTGGTAGTTCTTAGACAGCTGCTATAATCAGTCCTGTGGAACATCTAAAAATCCACTACACTAACTAGGATTGCTCCCTTGCTATCGGGATTGGAACCTGTAGTGGCGGTAGTTGGCTAGGCTGCCTCACTAGCGGGACAGGAACCTTTAAACTTCTTGACTCACCCCAATGGGCAGGGATGGGGAAGGGGTGCCTGGAACATTGAGGGGTTCCCTCAACATTGTTTCCTCCAGGGCCTCCAAATCACAGTCTTCCTCACATACCGGATTGTAATAAACTTAGCCCTTGCACAGCCTAGTGTCCTTCGTTCTCTGTCTAATTTTTTAGTAGGTCATTGTTTAACTTTTGAGTGAAGTAATGATTAGTAGGGATGGAAGGATGAAATAAAAGTTTTACAAAAACAAACACTTTCAAAACCAAATTACTGTGATGAGTCAAAACAGGATGTCAGAAACCTGTACCAGCAATTTGAAAAGGCCCTCTATAGTTAGGCAGACTTTCCTTGCTTTTTGGCTTTGTTTTATGCCCAAACCAATTCACCTACTGAATAATATTGGAAATTGGCCCGGTCATCAAAATTTGCCTTCTGGACCCACTTTGATAAGTAATCCCCCACTTGTAACATGTACATTTTCGTCCTATGGGTCATGGGAAGGGAACCCACGATATCCACTGCTATCCTTTCGTATGGCCAAGCAGTGACCAATGGGTTCAAGAGTGCGTGAGAAGTCTGCCTTTGTTGACACGCACTTAACATCACTACACAATCCTTAATATAAATATAATATATAAATGATCTTTAACTTTCCCCTGGAGCAGGACATTGGTGTTGAATTCATAGAGGAGTGGTGGGATAGGGCAATTGACAGAGTTAGCTCAACTACATCTTGTGCCCATCTCATACTTAAAAGGTCAGTTTCACGGACACAGATTAAGCCTAGTCCTGGACTGAAAAATTAAGATTAGAATGGAGAGTTCCATTGAACTTGATTATTTAGTCAAGGACTAGGCTTAGTCCGTGTCTGTGAAACCGGCTGATAGAGTTAAGGGGCGGCAGTGTCTCAGTGGATCAAGTAGGTTGTCTAGCAACCGGAAGGTTGGTTGTTCGGCCCCCAGGTCCTCCTGGCCAAGTGCCGAGGTGTCCATGAACAAGACACCTAACCCCAGCTGCTCCTGACAAGCTAGTTGGCACCTTTCATGGTTGACACACCGCCGTCTGTGTATGAATGATGGCTAGATTTAAGCTTTCTGCAATACATAATGATGTTCATTTTTTGAAGTATGGTCTCACTGACTTTAAAATCGGCAATAAAGCGAAGGGGCATTTAGGGCGTGGCTATGGCGTTGGTTGTACAACAAGACACTCAAAGGAGTTGGCAGTTCAGTTTTTCCAGTAAGTAACATAACATTTTGTTTTACATTTTGTTTTAATACTGTTTTTCATGAGCCAACGTTAGCATCCCAATTAATTTCATTTAGCGATGAGTCGTTCGCAAACAATTTGTTCTTTTTGAACTAAACTTTTAAGTGAACGTAATGAATCGAATCCCCCTCAACAAAGATTTGTTTGTTTGAGTTTCTTCTCATTATCTGCCGAAAGCAACTGCAGTTGGTGAATCAATTTATATTTTCCACTATATTATTAAGAGCAAATTAAAACCGTCTGACAGGTACATATACTGCCGCCTACTGGAGTGTGAGGCCGGTCATGGTGGTGAAACAACTGGGAAGAACCAAAGTACTAGCTCTCAAACAAATCGGTCAACTGGCGGAAAAGTTTCAGAACTGTTTCATGTTCCTTCAGTTCTCTAATGAACTGGAAGAACTAAAGAACCGACAAACTAGTTCACGAACGAATTGGTGAACTGGCAAAAAAGGTTCAGAACTGTTTCCTGTTTCCTTCAGTTCTCTTCTGTAACTAAATATATTTTACAATGGCAAATTTTATTCTTAAACATGCACTATGTAATTTTTTTTACAACTAAAAAAGGCAAATACTTTGTTTTAGGACTAGTTAACGATAGGAACTGGTGTATTGATCCAGTGGTTAAAAAATATCAACTTAAAGGACTGTTCCACAGTAAATTGGATTCATACTATAGCATATACAAACGTTACCATAGATGATTTATGTCATATACACATTTGTTCTTTTAAAATATATCAGAAAAAAGCCGATAGTATATTTTAGTTCCTTTTGCATCCACTGGGGTGCTTCTGTATATATTTTTTATTTTTTATTTAACCTTTATTTAACCAGGTGAGTTGACAAAGAGCAATTTCTTATTTACAGCAACGACCTGGGAGCAATTAGGGTAAAGTGTCTTGCCCAAGGACACAACGACATTTGGCTCAGTCGGGAATCGAACTGGCAACCTCCTGACTACAAGTCACTGAGCCATCTGCGCCCCGAAGCCATCTGTATCCGTCTAAACTTGAGCTACCACAACTCCCAGAATTCCAAGCGAATTTAGTGCCCGTCCCCATTTAAACGCACCGACACAGAACATGGGCAATTCAACAGCACACCTCTGTAGAGCTTGATGCTAGAAAGTTATACAAATTTGTTTTTGAAATTGTAGTCCAATTTCTATCCATCATGCCCGTTTAATGTTCTGTACCTGGTTGCAGAAATTTCAAGCAAGCCCAAAAAGAAGGAGTAATCTTTCACACTTTACAATAGGCTATCAAAAGATAGGTTCTGCAGTTGGCAGTTTAGGTCGGAAGATTATGAAAGGGATCTACGTGCTAAATTAACCGGCACTACAGCCCAAAAGCGATGCGATCCCATCCATTTTTCTTCATCTAGAAAGAGTAGCCTATATATAGTTAGGTATAGTAATTTACCCACTCAGCTAGCTACTAAATACAGATGGCACACTACACATACAGTACAATAACATTACCACAGACACGATGTGTGCTCCATTATCAAGGTACAGAAAATAGGTTTAATAAACTTACTCATCTGTTAATTGTCCTCTTGCTACGTCTCTTTCCATGTGTGCTGGAACATTTCAGTGATTCAGTGACGCATATGCGGTCGTCAGTCATCTCTGGTTCAATCCTTACAAGTAAAGCTTGTCCACGATCCCATTCATTGTAGCAATGCTTTTTTCTTCAGTAGTCATGGATGGACATATTCCCACAGAAGCACTTAGGTAATTAGAATTTAACCGCGTTTCAACTGGAATATCTGTAGAACATGCTGCCTTGTTGAAGCTGAATATCAAACTCCATTTGTTGTAAATGTTCTTTGGTGTACTCGGGCGCAAACATGTATGTTTGAATGTCACTAAGAATGTAAAAGCAAGTTGTAAAATTCCTCATCTGCAAATCCTAGGTTAGTGGCAATTGTGTTACCAGCGACTGTGGTTACGAACTGTTTCACAGAATCCAGAGAACATGCCGGGTGGGCAGGGCTTGAAACAAGGAAGCCAGCATTGTAGTTCTATACATACTAAAAAATCATACCACCTCGTCTGTTTAGCATTAAAACAGGTGATAGAAACGTCACAGAAAGACAAGCTATACCTTAAAAAATCAAGGACAACCGAGGCTTTAAGGAGTAAGGTTTGAAAGCCAGATCAGTATAACAGGGATGCTTATTTTTGCAACAGAATACATGCCTATATTCATTTTATCATCTCCACAGTCCATTCATACCACAGGGTGACGTCAGAGTATGAAGTTTCCCCGGGAAATTTCTAATCTTGCTCTCTCATTAGCCAGGCATGGGTGAAACATATCTCATTGTTCTACAAATGTTTTGTGGGGGACAACAAAGTGGAATTCTAAACTTGTTTTAACATCGTTATACACCAACAGTCTTCCTGCATGGACTTCAGCAGCAAGGAGGACTCACTGAACAAATCTACTGCTAGAACTGATCGTTGATGAACGTGAGACTTGCCAAAAATTGTGAGCGAATCGGTGAATGAATCAGTGAATGAATCTTTTTAGTGAACGGAATCAAAAGGTTCATTGTTTGTATGTTGGTTAATGACGACGCTAGGCAGTCTAACTGTTCAGATCTGTGTATTCACAAGCAACAACGTGATCACAATGCCAGCAAGACAAACCAAGCCTTTCAACACTTAACACTTGCATGATTTAACCACAGGGTGGAGTTGTCACCTAAGTAGTGCGCCAACGCACCATGTATCATCTCCCTTTCTGTAGTAAGATGACCCAATATTACATGACATTGAAAACAGGCATAAACTTCCATGAACTCAACCTGTTAACTCTGTAGCAACCCTCCAGGCCTAATACATGTATCAACTCCCTATAACCGTGGTAAGTCAATATTACATATGGAGACAGTATCAATACTAGTGAACTTAAATGTGCTTATAGACACAGCCGTTGTGGGCCAAACCACTCTTGTTTCACCTCATTTGTTGTCCCTTTTTCATTTGTTTATTTTTTTTCCAGTCCCTCCTAAAGGTTCAATCTGTCACAGGGCTTAATCAGCCTACCACTCCTGGAGTAGGCAGGGCTCTGCTCCCCCTGGTGCGGTGAACTATGGGTCTGTGGTGAATGGGGTTCACCGACGTGACTGGTACCTGTCTGTTCATTGTTGTATTCGCTCCCAGTGTTGCCCTCTGCTGCAGGTGCATCCCCAGGATGTTCTGGGGCCCGTTCTGTATACCCTGATTGCGGAGAGGGGACCTTCTCTGCAGGTCTGAGATCGACCCTGTTACGACAAAATGTTGTCCCCTCCACATTGACAACGTAGGACCTTGGGCCCGCCTGCTGCAGGCAAACCCCTTTTCTCCATCTTCCCATCCTGTGCCCTGGGAGTGCTTTCATCCTGATGGGCTGGCCAACATTCAGCTCAGGCAGGTCTTTAGCTGATCCATCATAGGCCAGCTTCGCCCTCTGGTGTTTGACCCGCAGCTTATCCAGTACCTATGTGATGACCCGGGGCGTCAGCAGCTGCTCCATAACAGGGAGGTGTGTCCTCAGCCTCTGCAACATCAGTCGCTGTGCCTAACTGCACAGCAAACCCTCTGTGGGTGTATATCTCCAGTGTAGGATGGCTTTCCATGGGTCCTCCCCAGCAAATGTATCTTTTCTGCACAGGCTCTTCACAATCTTCACTGCAGACTCTGCTTTGTAGTTGGCTTTTGGATGTTTTGGCGATGACGTGACATGCTCAAAGCCCCACTCTTTTGCAAACCTCCTGAAAGTTCCACATGCAAACTGACATCCACAGTCCGAAATTACCCGGACTTGTAAGCCGTAGCGTGAAAATTGAGCTGTGAATCTCAGGGCCGTGGTTTCAGCTGACAGGTCGGGAAGCAGTTCAACCTCCCAGAAGTCAGAGTAGTGGTCCACCATGAGTAGGAAATCCTTTCCTGCATGGTTAAACAGATCCATGCTCACTATCTGCCAGGGGCTTGTGGGGAGCGGATGAGACTAATGGTCTCCTTCTGCTGTTCATGTGCATATTCATTAGACACAGAGCATCGCTACACAAAGTCTTTGATTTCCCCCTGAATGTTGGGCCAAAACAGTGTGTCACGGGCATGCCTGTCGCAAGCCTCACCCCCTATGTGGCTGTAATAAATCCGCTTTAGCATCTCTGGCCACAGGGCCTTAGGAACAATGACGTGCTGGAAGAGCACGCCATCCTGCGCGCTTATTTCATCTCTGATGGCCCAGTACTCTCTGATAGCTATGGGGGTCTCCTCTCTGCAGTCTGGCCATCCTTCAAGCACGACAGTTTTGAGTGTCTGAAGGCATGCGTCTGTCTCTGTGTGCTGTCGAATTTGTGTGAGACGCTGGCTGGTGACATTTAGGTAGTCTGTCTGCTGGATTGCTGCAGTGTCATACTGCTCCTGCTGCAGGCTACAGACCATTTCACGTCTGTACTGCATGTCTGTTCCCCGTGGTGGTGTGGCTGCTCTGCTAAGTGTAACATTCCCCAGTTCCGCTTCCCTGAGAACTACAGCTTCCCTATCCTAGACTGCTCAGAACTACAATTCCTATAACTCGGACTCAATCACCCAAATTCTGTACACCTGCTCTCACCCAGTCTGTATTTAAGGCTTACACACACCATTGCCTCTTGGCGAGGTATTGTAAGTAATTAAGAGGCCGCTGTTCCCGCTCCATGGCCACAAGAGGCCGTTGTTCCCGCTCCACGGCCACAAGAGGCCAATGTTCCCGCTCCACGGCCACAAGAGGCCAATGTTCCCGCTCCAAGGCCACAAGAGGCCGCTGTTCCCGCTCCACGGCCACAAGAGGCCGCTGTTCCCGCTCCACGGCCACAAGAGGCCTCTGTTCCCGCTCCACGGCCACAAGAGGCCACTGTTCTCTCTCCACGGCCACAAGAGGCCGCTCCGGCTCAAGCCTCCCGGCCACAAGAGGCTGCTCCGGCTCAAGCCTCCCGGCCACAAGAGGCCGCTCCGGCTCAAGCCTCCTGGCCACAAGAGGCCACTCCGGCTCAAGCCTCCCGGCCACAAGAGGCCGCTCCGGCTCAGGCCTCCCGGCCACAAGAGGCCGCTCCGGCTCAAGCCTCCTGGCCACAAGAGGCCACTCCGGCTCAAGCCTCCCGGCCACCAGAGGCCGCTCCTGCTCCATGG
Organism: Umbra pygmaea; assembly: GCA_016801145.1. Taxonomy (NCBI): domain Eukaryota; kingdom Metazoa; phylum Chordata; class Actinopteri; order Esociformes; family Umbridae; genus Umbra; species Umbra pygmaea. Next base: position 5,174 of record JACXGM010015609.1, on the reverse strand, counting down.
CCACCAGAGGTCGCTCAAGCCTCCCGGCCACCAGAGGCCGCTCCTGCTCCATGGCCACCAGAGGTCGCTCAAGCCCCCCGGCCACCAGAGGTCGTCACCACCCAGTCTGGACCACCAGAGGTCACCACCCAGTCTGGACCACCAAAGATCTCCACCACCCAGTCTGGACTACCAGAGGTCTCTACCACCCAGTCTGGACCACCAGAGATATCCACTCTGCCTGGACCACCAGAGGTATCCACTCCGCCTGGACCACCAGAGGTTGCTCCCCAGCCTCGGCTTCCAGAAATCGCTCCCCAGCCTCGGCCTCCAGAGGTCGCTCCCCAGCCTCGGCCTCCAGAGGTTGCTCCCCAGCCTCGGCCACCAGAGGTCGCTCCCCAGCCTCGGCCACCTGAGGTCGCTCCCGCTCCGCCTCGGCCACCCGAGGTCGCTCCCGCTCTGCCTCGGCCGCCAGAGCTCGCTCCCGCTCTGCCTCGTCCACCAGAGGTCGCTACATCCCCATCAGTCGAGCCTGAGCCTTGCCTTGTCCCCGAGCCTGAGCCTTGCCTTGTCCCCGGACATGTCCTTCTCCCCAGGCCTGCCCTTTTCCCTGAGCCAGAGCCTTCCCTTTTTCCTCCTCCAGTCCCCATGCCAGTGCCTGACTCAGTCACGGTGCTTGCCTTAGTCCCCATGCCGGTGCCTGCCCTGGTTCCCGAGCTGGTGTCTGCCCCTGAGCCATTGTCTGCACCAGTCCCTGTGCCATTGCCTGTTCCATTTCCTGAGCCTTTCCCGGTCGCTGAGCCTGCCCTTGTCCCAGAGCCTGCCCTTGTCCCAGAGCCGTTGGCTGCCCCTGTCCCCGAGCCTGCTTTGACTCCCGAGCCTGAGCCTTTCATTGTCTCGGAGCCTGAGCCTTTCATTGTCTCTGTGCCTTCCATTGTTCCCGTGCCATTAGCTGTCCCTGAGTCTGCCCGAGTCTCCGGGCGTGTGCCTGATCCAATCTCCATGCCAGTGTCTGCCCCTGTCCCCGTGCCAGTGTCTGCCCCTGTCCCATGCCAGTGTCTGCCCCTGTCCCCGTGGCAGTGTCTGTCCCTGTCCCCGTGCCAGTGTTTTCCCCTGTCCCTGTGCCGTTGGCTGCCCCTGTCCCCATGCCGTTGGTTGCCCCTGTCCCCTTGCCGTTGGCTGCCCTTGTCCCCGTGCCAGTGTCTGCCCCTGTCCTCATGCCAGTTCCAGCCCTATTCCCTGCTTCGGTGCTTGTCCCCGGGCTTGCGCCTGCCCCAGTCTCTGTGCCCCTCTCTGTGTCTGTCTGTTTGTCTGTGTCTGTCTGTGCTGTGTCCTTCCAGGTTCCTGTGTTTGCCGTGGTTCTGGTGCCTGGTCCGCCTTTGCCTCGGCCCACCAAGCCCCCTCCAGCCTGGCCGTTGACTCCGCCTTTGTCGGCCTGGACTCTGCCTCTGGTGCCGCCTGCCTGGCCTCCGCCTCGTCCATTGCTTCTGCCTTGCTCGGCCGGACCTCCGCCTGCCCGGACTCAGCCATCCGGCCCATCTCTGCTGCGTCCGTCCTCCAGACCACCATTGCTTCTTCGTCCCTCTGGTTTGCTGCTGCTGCCTCCACCCTCCGGCCCACCGTTGCTGCTTCGTCCCTCCGGTCTGCTGCTGCTGCCTCCGCCCTCCGGCCCGCCGTTGCTGCTTCGTCCCTTCGGTCCGCTGCTGCTGCCTCCGCCCTCCGGCCCATCGAGACTCCCTCCACCTGCCTGGTCTGCTTGTCTGCTTCACCCTGGAGTGCCTCCGCCGGCCTGGTTTCCACCGCTATGGTCTCTTGGTCCCACACTACCGGTCCCAGTCCCAAGATGGCCACTACCGGCCACAGTCCTAAGAGGACCTCCTCAACCCGTAGGTCAAAGATGGCCGACAACAAGCTCTCCGCCCAGAGCCCCAAGACAGCTGCCAATCCGAGTTATAGCACTTTTCCTAGCTTCCAGACTCACATTCCCCAACCACAGCCCGGAGCTGTTGTTCCACCAGCCGTCCCTGGTATATGGTCAATCGTGAAGACCAATCCAGGGGTTGATCAGGACTACAGGGATTGGCTGAAGCAAGGTAGCCAGGTAGCAGGTGACTACCCTGAACTGTGTCGCCAATTTTTTGCTTGGAGAACGTGTTTAGGAGTAATCAACATGGATGATTCTTGTTGAACTGGGTGCTGACCCATTCACCCCACTTGTTGACCCCCCTTCACAGCCACAAGAGGCCGCTCAAGCTCCCGCTCCATGGCCACAAAAGGCCGCTCAAGCTCCCACTCCACGGCCACAAGAGGTTGCTCCCGTGCCCGGACCAGAAGAGGTCGCTCCCGTGCCCGGACCAGAAGAGGTTGCTCCCGTGCCCGGACCAGAAGAGGTCGCTCCCGTGCCCGGACCAGAAGAGGTCGCTCAAGTCTCCCGGCCACCAGAGGTCGCTCAAGTCTCCCGGCCACCAGAGGTCGCTCAAGTCTCCCGGCCACAAGAGGTCGCTTAAGTCTCCCGGCCACCAGAAGTCCCTCAAGTCTCCCGGCCACCAAAGGTCCCTCAAGTCTCCCGGCCACCAGAGGTCGCTACTCCCCTGTCTCGGCCACAAGAGGTCGCTGCTCCCCTGTCTCGGCCACAAGAGGTCGCTGCTCCCATAGATATCCATAATAAAGGCTAGATGTCTCGTCAGCGCTGCTTGCCAATGGAGGTCGACGTCTGCATCTGGCGGCCATCTTGCCATAGACAGGAGTAATCAACATGGATGATTCTTGTTGAAACGGGTGCTGACCCATTCACCCCACTTGTTGACTCTCCTTCAAGCTCCCGCTCCACGGGCACAAGAGGCTGCTCAAGCACCCGCTCCATGGCCACAAGAGGCTGCTCAAGCTCCCACTCCACGGCCACAAGAGGCAGCTCAAGCTCCCGCTCCATGGCCACAAGAGGCCGCTCAAGCTCCCACTTAACGACCAGAAGAGGTTGCTCCTGTGCCAGGACCAGAAGAGGTTGCTCCCGTGCCAGGACCAGAAGAGGTCGCTCCCGTGCCCGGACCAGAAGAGGTCGCTCCCGTGCCCGGACCAGAAGAGGTCGCTCAAGTCTCCCGGCCACCAGAGGTCGCTCAAGTCTCCCGGCCACCCAAGGTCGCTGCTCCCCTGTCTTGGCCACAAGAGGTCGCTGTTCCCCTGTCTCGGCCACAAGAGGTCCCTGCTCCCATAGATATCCATAATAAAGGCTAGATGTCTCGTCAGCGCTGCTGGCCAATGGAGGTTGATGTCTGCACCTGGCGGCCATCTTGCCACAGACAGCTCGCTTACTCATAACATTGTGTGTTAATGGTGCATGTACTTTGGAATATCCATAACATGCTCAATTTTTTACCGATTTTCAAACGGTTTGGTTTGTTGAAAATGTCAGAGATGTAGTTATGACACTGTATACTTTTTGAAAAAATTGCATATTATATATAAAGCATCCAGAATAATAGCCACGTTAATAACATTTGTAAAAAACCAAACTATTTGTAAATCCGTCAAGATTTCAGCGAGATTAGAGTATTTGCGATCACTCACCTTACATTAGGTACCATAGAGCCCACCAAGCTTGCCTGTGACAAGATGGCCACCGGTGATGACGTTAGAGACTCAGCCATACGTCATCTAGCCTTATAATGGATATCTATGGCTGCTCCCCTGTCTCTGCCACAAGAGGTTGCTGCTCCCCTGTCTCGGCCACAAGAGGTCGCTGCTCCCCTGTCTCGGCCACAAGAGGTTGCTGCTCCCCTGTCTCGGCCACAAGAGGTCGCTGCTCCCCTGTCTCGGCCACAAGAGGTCGCTGCTCCCCTGTCTCGGCCACAAGTGGTCGCTGCTCCCGTCTCGGCCACCGGATGAACTCCTTGAGCCTGAGTCTTCCCTTGTCTCAGTGCCTGAGCCTTCCCTTGTCCCTGAGCCTGAGCCTTCTCTTGTCCCCGAGCCATGGCCTGTCCTTGTTCCCGAGCCTGCCCTGGTCCCCGAGCCTGCCCTGGTCCCCGGGCCTGCCCTGCTCCCCAGGCCTGCCCTGGTCCTCGGGCCTTGCCTTGTCCCCAGGCCTGCCCTCAGCCCCGAGCCTTGCCTTGTCCCCGGGCCTGCCCTGGTCCCTGAGCTTTGCCCTGTCCCCGGGCCTGCCCTGGTCCCCGAGTCTTGCCTTGTCCCCTGGCCTGCCCTGGACAAGCCTGTCCCTTATGAGTTCGTCCTTTAAATGCCCATATTCACATGTGGGAGCTTTTTCTCTCAGCCTAGTAACAAACGTATCTATGGTCTTGTCTAAGATTTCCAAAGACATACCTTTCAAATATCACATTTTTAGCAGGAGTAAAGTAGTTTTCAAGCGCTTGCAGTATGGTAACTACATCCTTCTGCTGGTCTTGTGTGAGACCCAGGTTGTGCTTACATAAGTGTCAACACTCATTCCCCTTTAACCACCTGATTGTGGCTGCTTGCACATTTTCATCTTTATAAGAAATTCCGGTCGTCAGCAAGTAATCTCCAAACTCTGCTTGAAAAGTTGCCCAATTGCTGCTTAAGTCACCAGACATCTTCATCGGCTCCGGAGGCGGAATGGATGACGCCATATTTTAGCTGCAGTGCTACGGCTGCTAGCTGGCTTGCCATAACAGAATGTAATTACAACTTGTGAGCATGGTAAACGTAAATCAAATTTATTTGTCGCTAACGATATTCTGCACTGAACTCACTTTTGGGTCCTAGATTATCTGACACTATGTTTGTATGTTGGTTAATGATGACGCTAGGCAGTCTAGCTGTTCAGATCTGTGTATTCACAAGCAACAATGTGATCACAATGCCAGCAAGACAAACCAAGCCTTTCAACACTTAACACTTGCATGATTTAACCACAGGGTGGCGTTGTCACCTAAGCAGTGCGACAATACACACTGTAATATTCATGTCACTGAAAACAAATCGAAACGCATCGAAACAAAATTTTCAAAAGCCGCACCCGCCCGCTACCCTGGAAATCCAGAGTTCTCGCGAGAGCACAGTTTGAATTTGCTCAGCAAGTTACTCTGGCACCGAGTAATTCTGCTCATTAACTATGCCCTTGTAGCCGAGCTGCACCAATCACATCGGTGTATCTGATATAGGCGTGCCAGAAGCGTGTTAAACAGATGACGACAGCGCTGCGACCTCGAAGTCATTAGTAA
>JACXGM010015608.1:0-16088 GCA_016801145.1 Umbra pygmaea | reverse complement strand
CCAGTCAACATAGCTACATTTAAATGTAGCAAATATAGAGTATGTCCTGCTGTTATTTTGTAAACTGTTTAATGTCATGATGTGTGCAGTGAGAAGTTTTCATAGTAAATATTATACCGCAAAAGAAAAAAGTTTGGGAAACACAGAGCTAACATTAGCGTGGCTAACCTTACTAGTCAGCTTCTCCAAGTCTACCCGCAACCGTGTCATCCATGATCGATTGGCAGCATGCAGGGAGAAACAGCTTACTATCTTGATTCTCTCCTGCATCCAGCTTACGGTTTTATCACACACAACCCCAAATCTACCACAGTTAGCTATCATGCATTATATACATTGACTATTGTCAAGAGCTGCACCTTTTCCTGTTTCTGCTGTCATTTTCCACTTCGCAATGGCGAACTGACTGCTATGTATGCTGGCAAAGAGCTCGCACATTCATTTTGTAAGATCTTCATTGGTTTGGAAAGCCAGTGTAATAAATACTTGGAGCGGGCTTGGGGAAAATGTATGGGAGTAAAAAGTAAACTTTGTCTTTAAAATTGTAGTGGAGAAAGAGTGAAAGTAGATCCAAATAAAACATACTCAAGTAAAGTACAAATCCCCGAAAAAAATACTTAAGTAAAGTAATGAAGTATTTTTACTTCATTACTTACCACCACTGGACATTAGCCACTCACACATTAGTTGTGGATTTCTTGCTGTTGTTGTATTTCTGGAGCAGTAGATAATGATGCTATAAAGGGAGCTGTTTTGTTAAATAAAAAAAGTAAAATGTTACCGTTATTTTACCATGCAAGTTGATCAAGATCCAAGTCATATTTTCCTCAAGGACCTGGGGGGGGCTGTTTCGTGCTTACATAGAGAAAACTGGAGCTTTTTCATTGGTGGTTGGCAAAGCCTGTAGTGTGATAATGTCATAATTTAGATGAACTAAGGGTTTTGCCACTGAACAATACAAAAAGTGACAAATAAAATCTACAAATTGTTCTTAATTATTTGCACATACAAAACCGAAAATAAATGTTTGCATAAGTATTCACCCCGTTTGTTATAACACATGAACGAGCTGTAGTGCAATCAACTAATAATTACATTTACATTTTAGTAATTAAGCAGCTTTTAACCAGAACGTCGAACCATAACTGCATACATTTAAAAAAGCTAGGTGGAACAACCACCACTTACTAGTTAGGGAATTCTTATGATGAGATCATTAATCTGCACATGTCAGAACTGGATAGAAGATACAAACAATACAGCTAGATTACAAAGACCACAGAGGTGGTGGTCATCTAACTAATATGTGCACACATTGAAGAGGTTGGTTAGAGACTGCATGCTCAAGTGTCTGTTTTTACATCAGAGTGGTCAAGTGTTAAGAGCCAGAACTTAAGCCAGCAGCATTGAGCCCTCACCGTAAAAACGTCTGTGTTAAATCAACACCCTAAGTGTTAAATTAACACTCTTCAGTGTCAATTTGGACCTATATAAACACTAAGAGTGTTAATTTAACACTTAGGGTGTTGATTTAACACAGACGTTTTTACTGTGCTGCGTTGCACTGCTGGTTTGCTTCAAAAGCTAAGCAGGTTTGGGCCTAGCATCATATCGAAACGAGTCATGACCCTATTATCGTTTCAATACGAAGCTAAGTCAGGCCTAGTTGTTCCCTAAATGGTAGACCAAATTCTGCTGGAAGTGATGTTGGAAGGCCAGTAGGGGGCACTCATGCTACTGCTCTAAAGATTATTCCAAATTCCCCAAAGCAGTGAAGGGGACATCTGCCCTGGTTAGGGTGCTGTCTTTCAGATGGGACATTAAACTGGTGTCCTGACTCTCTGTGGTCACTAAAGATCCTACGTCACTTACTGTAAGAGTAGGGGTTTTAACGCTAGTGTGCAGGCCAAATGTTCAATTTGGCCGTTATGGTAATGGAAACCTTATCATCCATAGCTTTCAATTGGCCAATTCATCCACGCTCCATCCACCTACAACTTCTCTTTAGATCGTTGCCACAAATGAGAATAAGTGTTTATTATTTTTAGAACAGAGCAACTCTGGCTATCTTGATGTCTGAAGGCACACAGCCATTGGCAGGGATGGGTGAGGAGGGAAATGGAAGGAGGTCTCCAGAGATGGTCTGGAGAAGGAAAGAGTGAATAGGATCAAATGGGCATGGTGTCAGGCGGCCATACGGCACTAGCTGCTAAATATCATCTGGTAAGCGTGGGGGGAAATGCTGTGAATTCAGACAGATTCGGAAGACAAAAAGAAAGGAGAAGGATATAAGAGATGGGAGAGATTATAGGATGGAGAAGATGAGACCAGTTGGGGAAAGAGGACAAATGTTGTGGCGTAAGACATCTGTGGGGGTGGACAACAGGGGTGGAGGATAGAAAGAGACAGTGGTCAGACAACTGGAGCAGGGTAATGGAGAGAATCGACTGACAGCATCTAGTGTAGTCTCGCACGATTTTGTCAGTTGCTTCACTTTACTCCAGTGCGCAAATTCTTTACACATTGCTATATCCGGACTTCCTTGAAAAACGCAAAAAGAAAATTCTAAACCTAAGCTAATCCTTTCCCATATTTCTAATTCCATGTTTAACTGCCTTATAATAGTGTCGATAACAAAAACAAAATGGGAACGACGCATGTCATTTCACGTATCTGAGCCATTGCTGGCAGAGTCTGTATAAAACACACTGTATAATACAGACTCTGCCCACTGGAGATTGAGTGAAGATTAGATCCAGAGCATTGCTTTTTGGTTGGGGTTGACTGGAAAAGGGTGAGGTGAAACAAGGAAAGGAGTGGAAAGAAAAAAGTGGTAAGAAACAAGTAGAAGGTAAACTATGGAGGATTGAAGTCAACCAGAATAATTTGAGTGGTGAGCCATAATCTGGGAATTAATTAATCAGCATGTCAAACTCATTGAGAAAGTCACCAAGAGTACCTGACAGAGGGTAAATACTTGAACTTTATGTTACTCTTGGATGGAGAGGTCACATGAATACAATATCATTCAAAAGAGGAAATAGGTGAGCAACAGGGAAGAGACAAAATCTCAATTTTGAGGAAATTAGTTGCCATATCCCACCAGTAAAGATTCCACAGATTATAAACAAAGGGAAAATGCATTGTCAGCTGATGCCGGAGTAGCAGATTATTTTGGGCAATCCATGTCTCTGTCAAGGCCAGAAAATGAAGAGCCTGGAGGGCAGAAAAATTCTGAGATTAAATCATCTTTGTTGATCAATTCCAAACACTACTCGATAGGTGATATTCCACATGGGTTGCCCATGTTGGAACCACACGATTTGATGGATTGTGGGTACAGGATTGGGAGTTTCTATAAAAACTACAATAACATAACAACCCAATAGACAGAACAAGTAATAGTTTTTATACAAACAGACAACAATGGGAAACTTAATTGAAATTGTTACTTTGACGTTCTCACATAGCTCTACAGATCAATTTGGCAGAAATGTATTTGTATTGGTGACGGTCTTAAGGACAATGCTTATTTCCAGCCGAAAGTTTGACCGGCATCGTGAGGGGGGCTTCGACAAGGGGGATTTTCAAAGCACAGGATATTTTTGCTAGCAATCTTCAGTGTCGCCTGGAAAACTGCGTGCTGAGATTGGTCAGAAAGCTATGCACCTTTCTTTTGTCTGTTAACAAGGCGGAAACATCCATTACAAAAACAACCACCACTATTGTCACTGCTATTCAGCCCCCACTAACCCATTTTTGTCTGCTGTCAGGAAAGATTGGAAGGAAACGAGCACAATTTGTGTGACAGAGTGAGGCAAATGGTTGAACACACAATGCTAATGAAGTGTACTGCACACTTTAGTTTGCAGGTGACAACAGTGCTGTTTAGCTGCTGCCTAAAATAACTCAGAGGCTTAAGTGTGCACTCAGTGAATTTAGAAACCTAAACAAACTACACACTACATCCATGCTGCAGTTTGTGCAGTGGTCTAAGCTCCAGACTCCGGTCTACACATGCCCCCCTCCTCTCTGTCCCCCCTACCTGTTTCCCTCGCTTCTGCTACATCCGGTCCTATCAATCAAAATGAATCATATAAATATCCACAAAAACATTCTTAAAATAAAAAATAAACATATATTTTACAGATTAACTGGTATTGAGAGGCATGTTGGTGGAGGCATCATGTTGTGGGGATGCTTCATTGCAGCAGGGCCTGGAAAGCTTGTAAAGATAGAGGGAAAATGTATGCAGCAAAGTACACAGAAATCCTAGAAGAACTGCTGTACTGCACAAATGGCTTAAAAACTAAAAGGTAAATGTCCTGGAATGGCTCAGTCAAATCCCTGACCTCAGTCAAATAAAAAATATAGCTAAAGAGTTGAAAATTACTGTTCACCATAAACTCGATGGAGCTTGAGCAATTTTCCAAAGAAGAATGTCCAAAATGACTGGAAATCGAGTGAGACGTTCCTGCTTCAGTGGGCTCAAAATAATTGTTATTCATAACTGCCGGTACATGTTGTGTTTAGAAGCAATGTATATACACTATCATACTATGTCGGTTAGGTTGCCCTAAGGCACAGAACCATCTGCCAAAACAGTTAGTTGTGTGTAAAGTACATATTATGTTCATTTTATATTCATTAAAGTGGTGTTAATCTCACGTGGAATGTAATGTCTGAACTATTAAATCATCCTAATTTCAATTTGTAAATTGAGAGCAACAGTACCTTTAACAGAAAAAGTTGTCCTGTACTGCATGTGTGGTAAATGCTGCATAGTTGGTTAGGTCAGTACATTTTACAATATGGCACACTGGCCATATTTTGGTTTACCTTTCAGTAATTTAGGCAATTCTATTACGCAATAAGTACAACTTTTTCGATGAAATAGCTAACAGCAAAGTCAGTGATAGATGGAAGATAACAATTGCAGAATTGTAGTTCATGAAAGGAACTGGTAGGGTGAGGTGAATGTTCTGGAGGTGAGGGGGGTGGTTGAACCCTAATACAGTGTATATTCTCCTCACGCTCCCTTTACAGACATTTTATTTCTAACATCCTTGTATCTCTAGCGCATTGTTGAACATAAAATAGCACACCAACGAAACCACTATGCCCTCATAACTCATCTATTCATCTACACTCATTTGCCATACTGATAGGATCCACACTGGGGAGAGATAGAATGTGAAAGAGAGGGGATGAGCGAGGAAAGATAGAAAGACAGTACGAGACGAGATCACTGTGGGGAACTTGTAGGACTTGTAGAGCGCTTGTGGAGCCAATGAGCTGAAGCATCAGTTTTCAGTAGCTGGGTTCGTAATGATGCCCCACTGCATGCTGGGAGTTTTAATAGGAGTTGGTAAACAGAACTAAAGTCTACCAAGGTTGTTATAACGGTGATTTAAAACAGACATGTCTCACGCTGATCATTTGGTATCTCACATTAGGCCCGATGTTTAAATGGCTGATGGGCTGAAGATGGCACTCCAGTTACTGTCATTGCTAACAGACGTAACTAAGACAAAATAATTCACTGTGTGTGAATTCTCTTATCTTTTATGCAGAATACTCATGAGATATTATCACTACAGTAAGACATATCTGCCAGTCTCTATATCTTTCTCTCTTGTTTGTCTCCATATATACAATGCTCCAAAAAAGTAAGGGAACAAGCAATCCTCACTGTAAGGGATTTGTTGTATGTTGTTGTATTTTTTAACTTGATGTGTATATAGCCTACTTGTTTTTGGAGATACATGTATTGTGAAGTAGGGGCAGGATTTTATAAGCAGTATACTTCCACCTGCTCCTTCTAGAGCCTATCATTTGTCTTTTGTTTTTTATTTATTTTCTTGTTCATTCTGATGCATGATTGTGGTACATTATTTGTGTGTTTTATAGATTACTGATGAAAAAAAACTTCAGGGTGAATTCAGTTAATCAATATCACCTGTTGTGGTGCAAATGAAACAGGTGGACTGGAGAGGCAACAGCAAGACAACCCCCAAAAATGGAAGTGGTGGCCACAAACAATTGCTCTCTCCTCATCCTTCCTGACTGATTATTCTTTAGTTTTGCATTTTGTTAGTGTCCTTGTCACTACTGGTAGGATGAGGCTGAACCTGCATTCCATTCAGGTTGTACAGGTAATCCAGCTCCTCCAGGATGGCACATCCATACGTTCCATCGCAAGACTGTTGGCTGTGTCTTCCAATACATTCTCAAGAGCATGGAGAAGATACCAACTTCGCCGTTACACAAGGAGACCTGGACAGGGCAGTAGAAGGGCATCAACCCAGGGGGTCTGCATGCTGTAGTGCTGCAGTGTCATGATAGTCAGTGGTCCGAGCCTGACTATGGGTTCTCTGACTTTCCCGTAACTTTTGCACGAGACAGCGCAAATTGGCATAGCGCTGTCTGGGTTCTTGAGAATGGCACTTTACCCTAAGTTGCTCCAGGGAGAATGTCCCTGTACAGTACTTACTCTATGTCGTTCTAAATAAAGTGTCAGCTTTGTAAAACTGAATGTTGAGCAGTGTATTTATCTTTCTATCTAAATGTTCTACCTTCTGTTTTTTTGCGGTGTTTTCTGGGTAGATTCAGTGTTCCTTTGTGTGCAAGACGGAAGCAGAGCAGATAGAGGATTGGATGGAAAGTTTGTTAAGAGGCTGAGAGAACGAACTGAAGAGTAGAGAGACGCCATTAGAGTGAGCGATGGATGGAGCGATGAGGGGAGCCCATGTAGAGAACAGCAGATGGAGAAACAGCAGGTGTCGTGGAGAAGAGAGACCTCTCCTCCTCTCCCCAGCTCCTCTGCTCCTTTTCTTCCACGTGTTACGCTATGATGGCTCCTGACAGCATGGGACATAATCTGTAACACAATCTATCTCTTTAACCACCAGCATCCTGCTTTTCTACCCCCTCTATCCAAACATGCACGTGAGGGAAAAAAGTTTTTCACATCTGTTCCTTTGTCTAATTTGACTTCTCACTGATTCAAAAACCTGTTTGCACTTTTAGTATTTGGTGCAAAACACTTCTGTGAAATGTTTTTTTCTGTTGCCTATATTTACTGCACAACTGTTTATTTATATTTCATTTCTCCAACACTGAGGGTATTTCTTAGATTAATCCTGACCTTGCCTCAAACGTAATCTGTTCAGCGGATGTTTCCCTGGTAGCGGAGGGTATAAGCCTTTCAAACAATGTTGTGTTGCTACAATACTAACACTTCACTCACTATTGTATGCATGTCACCATTTCAGTGCTACTGTGGGAAGACTGTCTATTTAGCTAGCTAGCTGCCATTTCATCTGCTCCATTCTATTATCAAAACAGCTAGCTGCAGTTTAGGTTAGCCAGGTGGTCAAAAGTGTTGGGTCATCAATCACATTTTTGAACACTCTATGCTTAATGCATGATTTGAACTAATCATATTATAAATGGTTAATACACTGCAGGTGCTGAACTAAATCATGAAAATAATTAGCATCTAATCAGGCCAATGAAAGCAGTGCATGTGTTTAACTGGCTGATTTATTCTGCGCTGTTCCACTGCATGTCAATGACGCATTAAAATTAATTTAATATCCGATCCAGCTCAACCGAACTCTCAGGGTTTTGTATAAGGGTGGGAGGTCACTTAAGCAATAAAGCACTGGGGGTATGGCGGTGTGCTATATAGCCAATATAACATGGCTAGAGCCTATTGTGATGTAACAGAGTCCGATCCAGACCTTAGTTATAATATATTGGCCAAACCCCAAATGTACTTTAAATTGGTATGTAAATAGAAAAGTATAAATAATGTCCTTTCCATTCCATACTTTTATCTGTCATTATTGATTTAGTAATTAGGATTTATTTTGTTCTAATATTGTCATATTTCTTTTCATAATATGCAGGTTTGTCAAAGTTGATACTTGGTGAACTGGTGATGGGAAACCTTGTTTTTGAACGCGGGTAAAGCCTCTATATAGTAGGCTACCTATTGTGCGTTATTGAATAATTTCACTGCTTCAGTGGATTTATGATGTTCCATCACTCACTCACATTATTGTTTATACTTTTAACCCATCCTTCAACATATTCACAACATATTTTTTACAATAACCGAAAAGATTGCAATAATTACAGCTGGACAATTTCAGTCTCTCACCAAACCATTTCGGTTTCTTTTTTAAACAGGAAAAAAAGTTTTTAACATATAAATGTTTGTGTTGGCACATAATTAGTTGGATTGAATCAAGAGCGTTTCACTGAGAACAACAAATAATCTATCTCTGAAAAAGGCAAAGATGAACAGTTGTTCTGTAAAACTGTTCAGTAGGTCATAAAATATTACTTATGTGTGACAATGAATTAGATTGAAACAACAAAAGAGCACATGCACTGTGACAACAATTAACACTTTATACCTACTCTGAAAGATGAACAGTCTATGCTTCAGGTGTAAAAAACATAGTGAACAGAATTAGGCCTACATGTACATACTGTACTCACTTTTGCTAATTTGATTCTGGGGGGGTGGAGTCAGGTGACCTGTACTTTTCGCTTGAGGCAATCTGGTCACGTCTGGTCACCCTATCAATACACCTGCATTTTCAGAACGCAAGATGCGTTAACGCGACCTCTGCACGTTCAAATCTACTGCTTTGAAAGTAACCCCCGACAAGTTCAAACACACATCATTAAATTAGATTATCAGAAAAGCCCTTTGTGGTGGCCCTTTTCAGTCAAAAATTGATTCAGATAACAGAAACAGTCATAGCATTTAAAACATAGCCTACAGCTATAAAGAATTAGTACATAAGCCATCACAGATGTGAGGTCAGAGGATAATCATGCTAAAAGGTGTGCGGATTTCACCAATATATTTGTTTCCCCATATTCACCGCTAAACCAGAGTAGTGAGAGTAGTGCGTTTGTGAATGATCACTGCATTGCGATATCCAAATGAATGGCCAAACACATTGAATAGCCAGTCGAAACAGGTGCCGTTAAGGATAATTGAAATTCTAATGCTCAACACCATCACCTTAATTGTAACGAAATGATGAGTAGGAGAAAAAGCGCATCGTGAGAAAAGGATAACATGCACATTTTTATCTGCGGAGATAATGAGCATGTGCTAATTAAAGTATTGAGGAGAGCAGAATAATAGTTCCTCTGAAGAGAGGAGGACAGGAGAAGAGATATTACTATCCTTGAAAGATAGCCCACATCCCTCCGCTTTCTAATTGAAATCATACAAAAACCTTAAATAGCTTTCTCCAGAGCACTCAACCAGTCTAGGAGATACCAAAACCCATTGACTCCGCTAACTATTTCACTATTGAACTCTTCTGGCGGTCAGAGATTATTCATGCTTTTAGTAAGGCGCTCAACGGTATTTCTTAAAGTGAACAATTTAATTTGGGTGTTTGTAGGCGGGTGATGGTGGGATATTACAGGAGCTAATCAATGCTAATCAATGCTAATCGATGCTAATGTGTCTGATAAGTGCCTGTAATGGAGACGAAAGAAGAGGATTTTGGAGTCCCAAATGTGTGTGAGAGTGTGGGCGTGTGTGTGTGTGTGTGGGTAGGTGTGTGTGTGTGTGTGAGTGTGTGTGGGTGTGTGTGTGTGTGTGTGTGTGAGTGTGTGTGTGAATGCTAAGATTCAAATGTGCGGGTGTGCATGCCAATGTCTTTATTGCATGTGTGTGGAAGCGTGTAAACCCCTTGTATGTGTGTGTAGGTAATTAAATCAAAGCCCAGCCCTTGAGAGGCAGTAAAGTCGTTGTAATTAAATTAATGAATGCAAATGACTAGTTTGCTGTGTACGGTTGGTTGGCCTGAAGAAAGCAATGCTCACCTGACACATTACAGTGGCCGTCTCTTCACAGCTGGTCCAACGCACGAGGTACTACCAGTGATGTGAGATGAACACAGTGACACACAGAACAAGCCTTTCTGTCAGGACTGTCCAGGAATCGCTCTCCGTTCTGAAATGGTCTCATTAGCACAATAATAGTAGTTTCTATACTACGTAGCTGTTCCCCTGAGAAAGCATTCTCATGTGGATCAGACGACACACTGTAATCTACTGCAGTAGGAAACCTCTGATCCTTTAAACACCACTCCTCAGAGAGCTTGCTAGCTTGGTGGCCCACAGGCGTTGCTTGAATACAATACATTTCACAGCCTTGGGATTTACACTGAACACTACACAAGCCTGGTGGAATATGATGAATTTACAAACCTAGTGGAGAGGTCTGTATATAACCTGATAGCCTGGTAAAGCAGACTGAATATAATTTTAGTGTGTTGGAGTAGGCTACATATGACACAATAACCTGGTAAAGTTCATTACATATTACTGTGGCTTAATGCTTCATTACCTGTTTGTCTGGTAACATGATGATCTGACAGCATGCAAGGAATGACACATTGTGGTTTGATAATCTGTTGGTCTTGTAGCATGGTGTGCTGGTAGCCTGATGGCCTTGTGATCTAATAGCATGGTGTGCTGGTAGCCTGATGGTCTTGTGGTCTAATAGCATGGTGTTCTGGTAGCCTGATGGCCTTGTGATCTAATAGCATGGTGTGCTGGTAGCCTGATGGTCTTGTGGTCTAATAGCATGGTGTGCTGGTAGCCTGATGGTCTTGTGATTTAATAGCATGGTGTGCTGGTAGCCTGATGGTCTTGTGGTTTAATAGCATGGTGTTCTGGTAGCCTGATGGCCTTGTGATCTAATAGCATGGTGTGCTGGTAGCCTGATGGTCTTGTGGTCTAATAGCATGGTGTGCTGGTAGCCTCATGGTCTTGTGGTTTAATAGCATGGTGTTCTGGTAGCCTGATGGCCTTGTGATCTAATAGCATGATGTTCTGGTAGCCTGATGGCCCAGTGGTATGATAGAATGGTGTCCTGATTGCCCAGTGGTCTAATAGTATGGTTTTCTGGCAGCCTTGTGGTCTGATAGTGTTGTGTTTTGGTAGCCTGATGGCCCAGTGGCCAGAAATTATTCATATAGCTTAACCTTTTCCACATTTTGTAATGTTACACCTTTTTTTTTTAATGGAATAGATGAATTTCCATCAAAATTCTACAAACACTGCCCCATAATGAGGCACACACCTGTCTATATAAGGTCCCACAGTTAACATGTGTGCAAACCAAGCAATGAAGTCCAAGAGATTTTCTGTAGACCTAAAAGACAGGATTGTATCGAGGCACAGATCTGGGAAGGGTACAGAAAAATGTCTGCAGTATTGAAGATCCCAATGAGCACAGTGGCCTGCTGGCTGCCTGATCAAACAGCGATCAGGGGAGGGCCTTTGTCAGGGAGGTGACCACGAACCTGATGGTCACTCTGACAGAGCTCCAGCATTTCTCTGTGAAGAGAGCAGGGGCCTCATTTATAAAACTTTGTGGTGGATTTGCGTCAGAAGTGGCATACGGACGACATATAGGACATGCGTATGCAAAGAAATATTAAGATCTGTAAAACCATGCACACGCACGTCCTACGCCGTTTTCCCTTTATAAATCACAATCAACTCTAATATGTAACGCAGCTTTTGCGGCTACATGTTGTCCATATTTGGCCATAAATAGTCAGTGAAACGCCCCAAAATTCATAGTAATTGATTGAGAAATCATGGCAAACAGAGTAAAACCAAAAAAAGCAACTTCACTCAATGGAGAAAATATTGTTAGCAAGGTGGAAAAGAGGAGGAAAATGATGTTTGAAGGGCACAGTGTGCCTATTACCAATGCCGAAAAGGCGTTGAAGTGGCAAAAGGTTGCAGACGCTGTAAGAAAGTCGGACCGTGGTCGAAATAAAAAGTGGTCAGATATCAGTCAATGTCAAAGTGTCTAGTGTTTCATCATGAAAGTTTGTCTGCCACGGGTGGGGGAAAATTGGTTACATTACAGCAACATGTCTGCATCACAAATTATTTAGACATTGGAGGAATGACAATGCTTCTGATTAATGAACGCATGTTCATTCTCATTCGTTGTCCTTATGGCAAGCCTAAAATAGTTCTGCACAAATGGATTTTCTTGCAACTTTCAAAATGGTTAAGACATTCGTCACGATGGAACACATTTAAAAATAAAACAAACTAAACGCATACAAATTAACACGATGTTTCTGTATCTGATTACGACATTTAGTATACTATGAAAACAATATTCCCCAATGGACAATAAAGACTATCTATCTATTATCTATTTATCTGCACCGCTAGACAGAGACATCGACAAGAATATCAGTTTTAAACATGATTTTGTTCTGTTTACGGTATTATTTATGAGGATGAATTACATAACATGCCAATATAATTACAGAATATATTTGATTGTTCTTTTTGCAAATATGTGCAATATGTGCTTCATTTGCATTTACGTTACAATCCTGTTTTATTTTGTTTGTTTTTCACTGCAGGCTGTTAATTGTAAGCATGGCCTTGTGACATCTTCACTGAGAGGCAGTATTTAGATTTCGTTAATACAACGCTCTGCAGTTTCAGACAGATCTACAGTAGCCTACGTGTTTCATCCATCTGCCGGTGGTGTCACCATTTCTCATTTCATCCGTTTTTGTGCGTAGGCCTGGGTCAGAGTTGCCGGGAAGGACCGCACATTTTCCCGTCAAGTTTGCTTTTTATAAATCCCAATTATTGCGTAGAGAGCTGAGTATGTCTTCTTTTGTGCGTTTATAAATGAGGCCCCTGAACCTTCCAGAAAAACAACCATCTCTGCAGCACTCTGCCAATCAGGCCTGTATGGTAGAGTCGCCAGACGGAAGCCACTCTTCAGTAAAACGTGAGAGCCCACCTGGAGTTTGCCAAAAGGCAACTGAAGGACTCTCATACCATGAGAAACAAAATCCTCTGGTCTGATGAAACACAGATTGAACACTATGGCTTTAATGGCAAGCATCATGTCTGGAGGAAACCAGGCACCGCTCTTCACCTGGCCAATACTATCCCTACAGTAAATCATGGTGGTGGCAGAATCATGCTGTGGGCATGTTTTTCAGCGGCAGGAACTGGCTGGATAGTCAGGATTGAGGGAAAGATAAATGCAATATGTACATAGACATTCTTGCTGAAAACCTGCTCCAGAGTGCTCTGGACCTCAGACTGGGGCGAAGGTTCATTTTCCAACAGGACAATGACCCAAAGCACACAGCCAAGATAACAAAGGGTGGGCTACAGGACAACTCTATGAATGTCTTTGAGTGGCCAGGGTGTAACATAACTAAATGTGGAAAAAGTGAAGTGCTGTGAATACTTTCCACATGCAATGTATGTAAACTTAGTTGCATAAGCCCTACTGTAGCTAACCTTTCTGCATTACGATATTAATAACGTTAGTTTGTCGTAATGATTTATCAGCAGAAAAGCTAGCTAGCTATGACAATGTTGGTTATCTATGTTTTTGAGTAACGCCGAACACACTGTAACATTTTTAAACATGTACTTGTCAATACAGTTTTGTCCTACCACATTACCTCATATGTATCAGTGGTGGGTCATTGTAAATGGACCAGTTGAAGAGCTGCCATGTGACTCCAGGTTGAGAGAGCTGTATATCATCATAACTAGAAGCTTGAGACCAGCGGTTCTGCTAACACAGTGACCATTTTCCATGTCGGTGTCTGACATTTATATAGCTACCTCTCTGCTTGCTCTCCTTCTTTGCAGACTAAGAGGGAAGGGAACACCCAATAACCAACCTAAAATCAAATCACGAAACGAAAAAATAATAATTTCAACAAATATGTTATTTAAAAAATAATTGACTCAGTAAGAGTAAGATTACAGCCCCCAGAAAGCAAGTAGAAGACGTGTTCTTCTGAAACTGTACTCATTTACTAATTTGCATAGTGTTCTGGTAGACCAGTGGTCTGTTAGCATGGTATTCCAGTAGCTTGGTGGTCTGATATAATTGTATTCTGGTAGCCCTGTGGTCCAATAGCATGATGTTTTGGTAGCCTATTGGTCCAGTGGTCTGATAGAATGGTGTTCTGGTATTCCGATGGTCTGATAGAATTATGTTTTGGTACTCTGATGACCCAGTGGTCTAATAGCTTTTTGTTCAGCTAACCCAGTGGTCTGAAGGCCTGGTGATCTGATAGCACAGTGTTATGTTAGCCTGACAGCCCGATGGTCCGATAGCATAGAGTTCTAGTAGCCCGACAGGTCAGTGGTTTGATAACATGTTTTTTTGATAACCCGATGGTCTGACCTGTGGTACTCTGATACCAGGTGATCTGATAGTCTATTGGCTCACAAAAGTAAATACTGATTAGGAGATATTCTCCCAGGGTACAGTTGTGTATTAATCAAGTATCATACTCATATCATTCCATTGGTGTGTTTTTGTTATAAAACATGCATAATTCAAGGGCTGTTTTGTAGAGAGAAAATGCCAGAGTTTGTTTCTTAATCAAAGAGAACTGCAAATCTGGCTACATATCAACAGCAGTCTCATCGGGTAGAGAGGAAGCGAGGAGCACCTGGTACACATGTATAGGACCTGCTTTACATGTAGCATCTGCTTCTGATATATAAACTGCTTTACATGTAGCATCTGCTTCAGTTATCGGACCTGTTACACATGTAACGCCTACTTCAGACATAGGACCTGCTTCACATGTAGCATCTCTTCAGATATAGGACCTGTTTCACATGTAGCACCTGCTTCAGAAATAAGAACTGCTTTACATGTAGCATCTGCTTCAGTTATAGGACCTGATTCACATGTAGCACCTGCTTCAGATATAGGAACTACTTTACATGTAGTGCCTGCTTCAGAAATAGGACCTGCTTCACATGTAGAATCTGCTTCAGATATAGAAGCTGTTTCGGATATAGGACATATTTCACATGTAGCACCTGCTTCAAATATACTACCTGCTTCACATGTAGCACCTGTTTCAGTTATGGGACCTGTTTCAGTTATATGACCTGCTTCATATGTAGTGCATGTTTCAGATATAGGACCTACTTCACATGTAGCACCAGCTTCAGACATAGGACCTGCTTCACATGTAGCACCTGCTTCAGACATAGGACCTGCTTCACATGTAGCACCTGCTTCAGATATAGGATCTACTTCACAAATAGGACCTGATTCAGATATAGAATGTGCTTCACATATAGGACCTGCTTCACATGTAGGACCTGATTCAGATATAGGACCTGCTTCACATATAGGACCTGCTTCACATATAGGACCTGCTTTACATATAGGACCTGATTCAGAAATAGGACCTGCTTCACATATAGGACCTACTTCACATATAGGACCTGATTCAGATATAGGATCTGATTCAGATATAGGACCTACGACAAATATAGGATCTGATGCAGATATAGGACCTGATTCAGATATATGATCTGATTCAGATATAGGACCTGCTTTACATGTAGGACCTGCTTCACATATAGGACATGATTCAGATATAGGACCTGATTCAGATATAGGACCTGCTTTACATGTAGGACCTGCTTCACATATAGGACCTGCTTCACATATAGGACCTGCTTCACATATAGGACCTGATTCAGATATAGGACCTGCTTCACATATAGGACCTGCTTCACATATAGGACCTGATTCAGATATAGGACCTGCTTCACATATAGGACCTGCTTCACATATAGGACCTGCTTCACATATAGGACCTGATTCAGATATAGGACCTGCTTCACATATAGGACCTGCTTCACATCTAGGACCTGCTTCACATATAGGACCTGCTTCACATATAGGACCTGCTTCACATCTAGGACCTGCTTAACATATAGGACCTGATTCAAAAATAGGTCCTGCTTCACATATAGGACCTACTTCACATATAGGACCTGATTCAGATATAGGTGTCAGGATCCAGCCCTAGGGGGACTGTTATTTTTTGACTTTCTGTTGTTTTCAGTGTTTGTTCATGGTGGTTTAGTAGTTTTGTTATTTCTTCCCCATGTATCATTTGTATTCTGCTCTGTTGTTTGTTCTGATTCCTTCCCCTTGTGTGGTGTTTGTCTCCCTCGTGTGCCTCAGTGGTGTTATGGTCTATGCTCCT
>JACXGM010015607.1:0-21145 GCA_016801145.1 Umbra pygmaea | reverse complement strand
AGATAATGATCTATAAAGTAGCATAGAGCTTTATATGTGTATTTATAACCACTTATACTGTACTTCATTATGAATACTTATAGATAGTGTTATAATTCATTATAGATAATGATCTATAAAGTAGCATAGAGCTTTATATGTGTATTTATAACCACTTATACTGTACTTCATTATGAATACTTATAGATAGTGTTATAATGCATTATGGATAGTATTATAAAGCATTATAAAATGTACTTCATAGAAGGTGTTACCATGGTTCTCTTAAAGGCATAATCTGTCATTAATGTAATCAATAATCGCAAAGTTTGAAACACAAGAATAAAAAAAATGTACTTCAGAGTGATTGTCAGGACTTTTTATATACAGTTGTTTACTAGAACAGATCACTAAAGTCAAAACATGGGTATATCTTCAAATGTGATCAAATAAAAAACATGCTGATAATATAATATATTATTTTTGCAGCTGACCACACCAAAGTTGGCCCAACGTTGTATTTCTGTCAGATAGGTTGTGCCATCGCAGCTGACCATACCAACATTGGCCCAATTTTGTATTTCTGTCAGATAGGTTGTGCCATCGCAGCTGACCATACTAACGTTGGCTCAACGTTGCATTTCTGTCAGATAGGTTGGGCCAACATAGCCAACCAATATTGACAACCAATATTGACGTTGGCCCAACGTCTGTTTGCTACCCGGGAATACTTTTTTTACTGTCATTTTCTAAATGCATTTGTCTGACAAGTATTGCTATTACAAAGAAAGGGAATGTTGAGAGACATTTTCGGACACTTATGATCTATGACAACAATTTTCCTGTAAGAAGCGAGTTTAGAAGAAGGTGAAAGAACTGAAATCTCAATAAACAGTCAACTGGTCAACAGTCACTTTTTACTTGTCCAAGCCTAAAAGCAAAGGCGGCATCATTCCGGGTGAGTCACAAACTGACTATTGTAATCTGTTGTGATGTAGATGTTTTGAATTCAGTGTTAAAAATGAATATCAACAATCAACATTTATTATCGTTTTTCTCCTTAATTAGGTAAAGAATTCCACATAGAGATACATGCAGTTGTTGCAACAAGCATTTGAAGTGTATTTTTTTAAGTAAACTTTTTTAAAGTTGATAGATCTCATTGACTTGAACCTTTTAAAAGTAGATCATCATGCAAAATAAACAATGCAAATAAGTGTGGGCACCCCTGCAGTAGATTGTGACACAATGGCAGTTGTATGATACTGTGAATAAAGGTCCTTATTAAATGAAGATGACTGACTATACCCAGTTGTTTCTTTGCTTACAATGCATTTTTTTTTAAATTATGCTAATATATATTGTACAATTTACAGGTTTTTACTCTTGTTTCTATAAGATAATAATTGTCTTTTTCACAGTAGTTAATGTAATGCAATATGGCCCTAACTGGTGGTTATTTTTAGTTTGTTCCGTTCCCAACAATAGTTATAAAGTCACAATAACAAGGAGATTCTCACGATGTGTTGATGAGAAAGGCTTAAAATACTGCATATTCATACATTTCATTATCTTAACATTTAATATTACATGTTAAATTACATAATATGCAATGTATTATGATATTGTGAGACTTTCAAGTTATAGAATATATTGTGTAGATATATGTTGAGGAATGCTATACATATATGTACATTTTTTGCATGAGTTTTCCATGTGGGATATCACACAGGTATCTAGAAGACTCCAAAAGGATCTTCAACTTCAGGCTTCAACATGCTCAAAGGGTTGTGGAGAATGTCTTTGGCATACTAGCCAATTGATTTTGCGTGTTCTTAAGTGCCATCAACCTTTTTCCCAGAGAGACTGGATGAAATTGTCTTGGCTTGCTGTGCTCTACACAACTTTCTAAGGAGTGAGTGCATGGACCGATTCACACAGTGCTACGCACTGCTCCCTAGGAGGGGAGTGGGATGTCAAAACCACTCCACAGGACAAACCAAGGTCAGCAAAAGAGGTATGGGGTCATAGGTGTAAGCAAGGACACAGAGACAGCAGATTCTGTATAAACATAGGCTTTCATTTGCCACGGTAATAAAGTGGGGAGATGAGGAGAACTGGTGGGTGCCAAATCAAAGAAAATAACAGAAGTTCCCCCACCCCCTAACTTGTCCTATATCCCCACACAAAATACACTAACTGGCACACGGTCAAGGTGCCCTACAAAAACTTACAGAAGGTGGCCCAACCAGGTGTAGCTAGTGTTTGTATACAAGGAAGTCCCCTATGGGCAAAGTGTATACTCTGGAGTGGCTACTCCCCACTCCCTATAAACAAGAGGAAACAAACAAAGGGTTAATGACAAAATAAACCAACGTGATCTCTCAGAAATCCGTGATACTTCCACGGATTCTTAACTTCAAACTCTGTGGCAGTTTCACGGAATGGCAGAAAATTCTGTGGAATAAACACGGATCCTTAACTTCAAAATCCGTGGCAGTTTCACGGAATCGCAGCATGACGGAGCAGAATGTAAATAGCATAGATTTTGCAGGTTGGTAGGTTGGGGATGCTGGGCGGGCATATAAACATGTGACTCACATACCAAAGATTGCGAGTTCGAATCCAGGTGGACACTTTGCATGTATTCTGTTTTCTATTCCAGCGTGATGCAGACGTGTTGCAAATGTGCTTTTTTATCATTTTTTTTACTCACTATCACCATGGTTACAAACAATACATTACGACATAATACAAGTTACATCGAATTACCAGCAAGGTTTCTGAGTGGTTAAGGTTAGGTTAGGGGTTTGGGAAAGGCGTACATCGAATTA
This sequence comes from Umbra pygmaea, assembly GCA_016801145.1. Taxonomy (NCBI): domain Eukaryota; kingdom Metazoa; phylum Chordata; class Actinopteri; order Esociformes; family Umbridae; genus Umbra; species Umbra pygmaea. The sequence goes on along the minus strand of JACXGM010015607.1, from coordinate 18,332 downwards.
ACAGCAAGGTTTCTGAGTGGTTAAGGTTAGGTTTAGGGGTTTGGGAAAGGCTTACATTGAGTTAACAGCAAGATCTCAAGGTGCACCAATCACAGATTTTTCTGTGAAACTGCCATGGATTTTGGTCCTTGTTCATTTCACAGAATTTTCTGCCATTCCGTGAAACTGCCACAGATTGTAATGTTCAGACTCCATGGCAGTTTCACGGATTTCTGAGAGATCTGGCTGAAATAAACACAATACGTAGGTTATTGTGCATCAAACTTTTATTTAGTAACATGTTCTATAGGGTTATCTAAGTAAATGTTGTTTGTTTGCCCTTTGGGCAACTTGGGCATTTCTCAGAATTCCTATAGACAAAATGAATGGAGGTCAATGGGACATGTTCACGTGGCCTTACCCTTAATTTTATGCAGCAGTGATGGATGTTGGACACACATATAAAGTTTAATTGACTTTATTGTTAAACACAAGGGGCGATACTGACATACTTAAAAGAACAAACCCTCTCTAGTGGCTAACTCACTGGCAACTAACAGGGCCTAATGGTAAAAGCTGACACTAACTAAACTTCAAACTTAATTGATCAGTCTGTGCCAGAGTCTGCTCCACTAAGCAACATTACCAGGGAGAAAGAGAGAGGAACTGGAATCAGAACTCTGAACCTAGCCAGTGCGTCTCCCCCCACATATGTCTCCCCACCCGCCACCCAAGAGTAACTGTCCTATTCAGGGGTTGGCTTGCGTTTGCAGCGGCGAAGGTTTGGCTGTTGGTTGCGGTCATGTTCAACTGACTGCAGCACATTCTGCAGGTGCTCCTCCTTCCTTGCCACGAAGTTTGATGTGAGCTTGACGCCAAGCTTGAAGGCATCCTGTTGCATTGGTGACATCTTCAACCTTGTAGCCAGTGACACGACACTTGGTCGGCTAAGGATGTCATGTGGAATTAAGACATTTTTTCCAGTCTTCCTATGTTTGTGGGATGGTTTGCCCTCAGATGGTGGATAGACTGTGTTAGTATCCTCCTCTGACTCCTCATCACGCTCTGACTCCAAGCTGGACATTGCCGTCATCTCCTCCAGCTCCTTTTCACAGCGGGATTGCCTGGCTGCTGCAGCAGCTTGACGCTCCTCTTGCCGCTTCACCTTGAGCTGCAGCTTTTTGTCCAATACATCAAATATGGCCACTATGTCAGTCTTCATGCTGGCCAACAAAGCTAGGTCTCCTGAGTTATCAATCAACTTTTCAACATTTGAAGGCCACAACGGAAATTTGGCATCAAGTCTGCACTCCATTTTCTCCAATTGTTTGGCTGTAGTCTCACTGGAGCGCTTGGCCTGGGAGATTTTGTCATCCTCACTGGTAATGCTGGGGCCCAGACCAATGACCAGGGGCCTCATTTATAAACGTGGTGTACACACAAAAGAAGACGTACGCAGCTCTCTACGCATTAATTGGGATTTATAAAAAGCAAACTTGATGGGAAAATGTGCTGTCCTTCACGGCAATTCTGACCCATGTGTACACACAAAAACGGGTGAAATGAGAAATGGTGACACCGATGAATGAAACCATAGACCTTAAAAATAGCACGTAAAACTTTCTGAAACTTTAGACCGGTGTGTAGCTAAACGAAATCGAAATATTGCCTCTCATTAATAATATGAACATTTCACAAAGCATTCTTACAATTAACAGCTTGTGGTGAAATACAAAAAAAAAACGATTGTAGCTAACATAAAAGCAAATAAAGACACATTTGCAAAAAGAACACTCAAATATGTTCTGTAATTATATTGGTATGTTATGTAATTCATCCTTGTAAATAATACGGTAAACAGAACAAAATCATGTTTCAAAATGATATTCTTGTCGATGTCTCTGTCTGGCGGAGCAGAAAGACAAATAGATGATAGATAGATAGATCCACATCTAAAAAAGCCGTCACTTGACCCTGAAATCCTGGATCAATACAAACCTGTCTCAAACCTGCCGTTTTTGTCTAAAGTCCTGGAAAAAGTTGTTGCAGCCCAACTTCATAATCATCTTCACATCCATACCATATACAAAAAATGTCAGTCTGGTTTTCGAGCAGCTCACAGTACGGAGACAGCTCTGTTATGCGTCATGAATGACCTATTTATGACTGCAGACCAGGGCTCACCATCTCTCCTCCTCCTACTGGACCTGTCAGCTGCCTTTAACACCGTGGATCCCAACATCTTGCTCCATCGTCTCCAGTCTGTGGTAGGTCTCTCAGGGACCACACTAAGCTGGTTCCAGTCATACCTCAAAGGCAGGTCGGAGTATGTGGCTTTAGGACAACAGTGGCTTTAGGACAACAGTCCCAATCATTACCCCACACGGTCAGCTGTGGAGTGCCACAAGGGTCCGACCCTTTTCACCATCTACCTACTTCCCCTTGGTCACATCATCCATAAACATAAAGTTTCATTCCATTGTTACGCAGCCGATACACAATTATACATCAAAATGGACTCCTCACTCCCCTCAGCACTGCCGTCTGCATTTCAGGTTTGCCTGGAGGAGATAGGGGCATGGATGTCTGACAACTTTCTTCAATTAAATAGCAGCAAAACCGAAGCCATCTTGATCGGTACTCCACACCAAACCCAGTCTTCCTTCCTCAGTAGTATATCAATTCTTGGCCATCGCATCGCCCTGTCTACCTCTATTACAAACCTCAGAGTCAGACTTGACTCAAATCTCACATTGGACACTCACATCGCCACCTCTGTAAAGTCTCCTTCCTCCACCTTAAAAATATTGCCAAACTTCGCCCTTCCCTCTCCCAACCGGATGCTAAGAGGTTGATCCATGCCTTTGTCTCCTCCAGGTTGGACTATTGTAATGCCCTCCTCGTCGGGATCCCTGGCAGAAGCCTGTAAAGCTTCAGCATATTCAGAACTGTGCTGCCTTGACGAGGAGGCGCAAATACGATCATATCACTCCTGTCCTGAAATTACTACACTGGCTGCCCATTCAACACAGGATTCTGTACAAAATCTGTCTCCTCACCTATCAATGTATACATGGAACTGCCCCTTCATACCTCAGTGAACTCCTTACCCCACACACCGCCACACGAAACCTTCGCTCCTCCACCTCTACCCACTGCTTGTACCAACCAAGGATTAAACTCTCCTCCATGGGAGACAGGGCCTTTCAGGCAGTCGCCCCTCGGCTCTGGAATGCCCTCCCAGAGTCCCTAAGGGCCACACAAACTCTGGAGGTTTTTAACATGGGCATAAAGACATTTTTATTTCAAAAGGCCTTTTGACTCTCATGATTCTAATTTTATTTTTTGTGGTGTTTTATTGTTATTTAGTAATTTAGTGATACGTTGGAACTGTTTTAAACCCCTGTTACTGTAGCACTTTGAGATTTCGTTGAAATGTAAAGTGCATTATCAATAAAATGTATTATTATTATTATAATAATAGATAGATAGTCATTATTGTCCATTGGGTAAAGTAGTTTTCATAGTATATGTCGTCATCAGCTACAGAATCATAATGTTCATTTATTTGCATTTAGTTCGTTTCATTTTTAAATGTGTTCCATCGTGATGCATGTCTTAACCATTTTGAAAGGTGCAAAAAATTCCATTTACGCAGAACTACATATTTCCCATTTACAATTAGATTATTATTGACATCTGTAGATTATCAGATACAGTCAAATGGATGGTTATAAAACGCCATTCCATCACAATGCATATTCACGCACAATGGCTGATCTTGCGCTGTTAGAAGATAATAATAATAAAAGCCTAATAGTGCATTTTATTTAGTGGCACCTTTCATAATAACAGGATTTCTGGCGATTGGCACTTTCCAGAGGGAATTGGCTGACAGGTCAGGGTTATCTCAGCCAACCCTTCGCCGGGATATGCCAGACGTGTTAGGTAGGCTATAATTTAGGTTTGTCGCATAATTATCCTACATGAAGTTTCTGTACACCGCGGGTGAACAGGGAAACACAAAAGCACAATTTGCAGCTATATAAGATACGATACGACTTTATTGTCAGCCAAGGCTGAAACTATTTTTGCATCACCGGGTAACTCAAATAAACACCAAAAAGAAGAAAAAAGACATACAGAATACATAACCACAAATGACGTAAAACACCCAAGTGTTTTTTTGTCTGGTTTCACAAATGTATCAGTGCTATTGAATGCACTCATGTTGCACCGAATGAGAAAGAAAATGCTGCCATTAATCGTAAGCATTTTCATTCCATCAATGTCCAAATAATTTGTGATGCAGACATGTTGCTCACTAATTTAACTAATCTTCCCCCAACCGTGGTAGACTTTCGCGATGAAGCGCTTTGATGTCTAGACTTTGATGTCTGACCACAAATTTCGGCCATGGACCGGCTGTGGCATTCACAGTGTGTGAAAACTTTTGCCACTCCAACGGCTTTTTGGCATTAGTAATGGCCACACTATGCCCTCCAAACAACATTCTCCTCCTCTTTTACACCTCGCCAACAATAATTTCTACTTCACATTAAGTGAAGTTTCTTTTTTCGGTTTTCCTCTCTGTATTTGCCATGATTTCTCAATCAATGAATATTAATTTCAAGGCGTTTCACTGACAATTTATGGGCAATTATGGGCGTGACATGTAGCCGCAAAAGCTGCACCACATTTAGAGATGATTGTGATTTATGAAGGGAAAAATGCATAGGCCGTGCGTGCGCACAGTTTTATAAATCAGAATATTTCTTTGCGTATGCACATGCTATATTTCGTCCGTACGCCACTTCTGACGCAAATCCACCTCAAAGTTTTATAAATGAGGCCCCAGGCTGCGACTGCTAGTCTGGCAAGGACCAGTTGGTGAGGGCAGCATCTTAGGTGAGCTGGATCCTGCGGTGGGTTGTGTTGTGCAGTGCCTGAGAATGAAAAGGATACAAGCTCAAGGATAGGGTTTACAATATAAAATATATATATAAATATATCTTACCATACTTAATATCACTCAATTATGATAAACCATTCTTTTAATGTCAAGCCTCAAATGTTAGCTGTACATAGTCTAACTTCATCATAACTTACAGTTACATCACTACCAGAGTAGCTAGCTGTGCTTGCAAATATACTTGTATTTAAAATGTTAATTTACTGTAACTACAATGCAACTACAATGCTACTGTAACGTCTCCACCCCTGCCCTGCCATTTCCACCGCTCTACATCCCCATGGTATTGAGGACTAACGCAGTTCTAGCCTTCTCTATGTTGAGTTCTTTTATTTTGCATTCAGGAGCTCTTGTTTTCTTTATGGCACTCTCTTGCCTTTACGCATGCAATTACACACAATTTCCCTAATGAGAACTGATTATCTTTTGAGTATATAAGCCCTGAGTTCATGTCATATCCTTTGCTGAATATTAACCGTCATTGATGAATATACGTTATCTTATCCGCTGTTCCTGTTTGGAGATTTTGCCTCTGTTCTTTGGAATAAAACTCAGTGACTGCACCTGCCTCCTCTCTACTCTCTACCGTGACAGCTACTCTCAATAAACATGAGACATCTCTACTCTGAATATGACATTGTCCACTCTAGAATACTGTTGATGTTAAGCTTAATAGCTTAGCTAACATAGAGAACTAACTGTGTTATGTTGCTAGATAACGTTAGCTAAATTAATGAACATCAAATACCTATAAATATGACTTAAATTACTTATGATAAATAAGTATACAAAGACATAACTACAAATATGATAGTAATATGTAATTATACATACCCAACACAGAAAGATCACCTCAAACAGAAAGATCACCACAGTTTTCTTGAGCTGTAGTATTGTTTACCTCAGATCTCCATGGCAACCATTAAGCACTGTTAACCACTTTATCCAACAAAAATAGATGTGCGGTGGTATCCCTAAATCATCATGTACTGGAAAAATATTTTGCATGTATTGTTTCTACATATATTGGAACACTTTTAGCACCCAGCCATATCAAAATTAAAGAATTGTGTTTTTTGATGCACCCTAACGTAGGTAATGAACACTAGACTAAACACTACAGCACTATCACACTAAATAGGCCTATCATTCACGCTAACAACCAAAACACAGCTCTCACTCTAACAACAAACAAAGGCATAAATCCACCAAACACAGAGCCAACCTGACCAAACCAGAGCTTAGGCAGTTCTACAGAGAACCTCCAAAAAGCCAACCTCACACGCAGAGAGCAATAGACAGAGTGGAGAAACAGGGGCACAGATATACAGCACAGAATGACATGATGGGATCAGTGTAAAGGGTAAAGGTACTTTATTTGTCACATACACATACATGTAGTGAAATTCATTCTCTACATTTAACCCATCCCTCAAGGGAGCAGTGGGCAGCCATTTACAGCGCCCGGGGACCAACTCCAGATCTAAGTCAGTGCCTTCGTCAAGGGGACTGACCGGAGAACCTAATCTGCATGTTTTTGATGGTGGGGGAAACCGGAGCACCCGGAGGAAACCCACGCAGACACAGGGAGAACATGCAAACTCCACACAGAAAGGCCCAGGACGACCGGGGTTCGAAGCCAGAACCTTCTTGCTGTGAGGCCACAGAGGTGCTATCCACTAGGCCACCGTGCCTGCCATGTGTTGCCACAGTTACTTTGAAAAAGTAATCTGATTACTGATTACTCCTTTATAAAGTAACTTAAATACTTTACAGATTACTTGATTTTAAAAGTAACTAAATTGGAGTACAAGTGACTTCATTAGTTACATTCAGCAGATGCCGACAACACCCCTGCCACCTCAACATAAAAATGACAACCAATTTTGCCAACACTCACTATTGAAAGTGCATCTTTAACAGTAATGTCAACAATGTATCTCCTGACATTTTAAGTTGAACTTAAATGAAAAAATATAATAAAGACAGTCGTTATTGACCTGACATATTCAACGCTGCAATGTCAACTTACTATTGTTTATAAATGTAACTAATAAATTATTTTTAACATGTTTTCTTTTTTTTACAATAATAGCACTTGTTTAAATTCACTGCAATTAATCATTGTTAATTCATTATAAAGCTAGTGAATTGTAACCTAATGCAATTGTATTGTGTGTGAAGAAACAATAAGAGTATATGATAGCAATATGTTAGCAAAATAATAATTTAACCTTTTATTAATAGGAGTAACGAATATGTTGTACACACAATTTGATTAAATATATTGTCAGTGTCTCATGTGAAAACATAATTACATTTGAAAAACATTCACTAGAGTCTGTTTTATCCAATAATATACTCATTTTAGCAACACATGAACACACTACCTATATATGTTATGAATGAACAATAATTATTATAATGAATTACGAGCGCTATTATTTTGAAAAGGAATCTGAGTTTGTGTTGCTGGCATTAGTGTTGCCAGGCGAACAGTTCTTGCCTATAGCTAGCACCGGCTCTGACTGTCCTCATGCTAAAAACGTGACTTGTCGCATATGTGACTTCACTCCCCGAAACGCAAGAAGAAAGAAAAAATATATATTTTTACTAAGGAAAATGATAAAAATAGATTATCGTTACTGAAAAAAGTGGTCAGATTAGAGTGTTACCGGCATCCCTGGATGGGATGAATGATGAGGGGAATCAGCATAACCGGATAACGGGAGGGGAGGAGTCAGTGATAAGTGACGATTGGTCTGATTGATGATTGTTCTGTTTCCCCACAGGTGGTGCAGATTCAAAGAAACAAAACAGAAACACAATATAGAGAACACTAAAACAATCAAGGGCACATATAACATTGATACTGAGACTGGAGGACGTAACTAACAGGATTTTGTCCAAAGAGACGGATCGAATCATGAACTTATCCCAGGAGGATGAAGAGCAGACCCTCCCCTGCAGCAAGCATTTTTGCAGTCCACGACTAACAGGGCAGTGAGTGCCGAGCAACACAGAGACACACTGCAGTTACTTCCTGTCAGACAATGGTATAGTACATTCTCAGTGGAACATGATAGATACTGATAGAAATCTAGCCTGTCAGTAAACTCCATTTGTGTGATTTCAAAATGCAAGGAAACAGAATAATTTCCGCTCTCTAAATGTACGTGTTATTTGTTGATGATGTTTTTTTAGGATGAGGTGTTTTTCCAAAATTTTAATGTTACATATAACATCCTCTTTTTTGTGCAATATGTTATTAGTTTTAATGTACCAGGTGATGTCTTCCCTTCTCCTAATCCTAACCTTAACCATTACAACACATGTGCTGGTAGCACTTCTCAGAATTACTCATAAGAACACTGCTAACACTTGAATTAAATTCTTGGCTCAAAGCTGCCCTTAAAATGTTGTTATCAAACATCTCAGTCCTACTTTAAGTGAAGTGAAGGACTTAATCTTCAGTGTCAGTCTTAGAGCTGATTCACGACAATTTGCTGTGCCGCAAACAGGATTTTGGATGAAGACATAAGCAAGGACCAATCACTGAATTGATGTATTTGTCAGATAAATTCACATTCAATGGTGACATTCCTAAGACGAGTTGACATTTAACACGCATTTGATAATAAAGAATTTTCAAGAGAATCCATTATGATATATCCTTACCAGATGCCCAAACCACCTCAACTGGCTTCTTTCAACGCAAAGGAGCAGCGGCTCTACTCTGAGATCCTCATGGATGGCTGAGCTTCTCACCCTACCTCTAAGGGAGACTCCCGCCACCCTCCTGAGGAAACCCATTTCGGCCCTGGAACTCGTTCTTTCGGTCATGAACCAGCCTTCATGACCATAGGTGAGGGTGGGAACAAAAACTGCCTGGTAGATTGAGAGATTTGCCTTCTGGCTCAGCTCTCTTTTCGTCACAACGGTGCAATATAATGAGTTTAATACCGCCCCCACTGCGCAGATTCTCCGACCAATCTCCTGCTCCATTGTTCCCTCACTCGCGAACAAGACCACAAGGTATTTGAACTCCGTCACTTGGGGAATTGACTCATTCCCTACCAGGAGTAGGCACTCCATCGGTTTTCTGCTGAGAACCATGGCCTCAGATTTAGAGGTGCTGATCCTCATCCCAGCCGCTTCACAATCGGCTGCGAACCGATCCAGTGAGTGTTGAAGGTCACAGGCCGATGATGCCATCAGGACCACATCATCTGCAAAAAGTAGCGACGTGATCCTCAGCCCACCGAACTGCAACCCATCCCCACGCCGACTACGCCTCGATATCCTGTCCATAAATACTACAAACAGGATTGGTGACAAAGCGCAGCCCTGGCGGAGACCAACCCTCACATGAAATGAGTCCGACTTACTGCCGAGAACCTGGACACAGCTCTCGCTTTGGTCATACAGAGATTGGATGGCCCTCAGAAGGGTCCCCCTCAACCCATACTCCCGCAGCACCTCCCACAATATCTCCAAATCCACAAAACACATGTAGACATGATGGGGATACTCCCAGGCCCCCTCCAGGATCCTTGCGAGAGTAAAGATCTGATCCGTTGTTTCACGACCAGGAAGGAATCCACATTGTTCCTCTTCGACCTGAGGTTCGACTATCGCCCGAACCCTCCTTTCCAGCACCTTAGAGTAGACTTTACCAGGGAGGCTGAGAAGTGTGATACCCCTGTAATTGGCACACATCCTTTGGTCCCCCTTTTAGAACAGGGGAACCACCCCCACAGTCTGCCACTCCTTTGGCACTGTCCCAGACTTCCATTCAATGTTGAAGAGGCGAGTCAGCCAAGACAGGGAAATTGACGACAATCCCCCATCATCCTCTAGCTCTGTCTCTAATATAGAGGACATAGAAGTAGGATTCAGGAGTTCCTCAAAGTGCTCCTTCCACCGCCCTATTACCTCCTCAGTTGAGGTCAACAGAGTCCCACCCTTACTGTATACAGCTTGGTTCCACGCTTCTCCCTTCTGAGGTGGCGGACGGTTTTTAAGAAGCACTTTGGTGCCGACTGAAAGTCCTTCTCCATGTCTTCTCCGAACTTTTCCCACACCCGCTGCTTTGCCTCTTTCACGGCAGAGGCTACAGCCCTTCGGGCCCTTCTGTGTCCGTGGGTTACCGCCCCTTGAGGCACCCAAGAACCTAAGACCACAGCTCCCCACCGCAGCTTCAGCAATGGAGGTTTTGAACATTGTCCACTCCGGTTCAATGCCCCCAACCTCCACAGGGATGCACGAAAAGCTCTGCCGGAGGCGTGAGTTGAAAGTCTGTCGTACAAGGGCTTCCTCCAGATGTTCCCAATTCACCCGCACTACCCGTTTGGGTTTACCAGGTCTGTCCAGAGTCTTCCCCCACCCCCTGACCCAACTCACCACCAGATGGAGATCGGTTTACAGCTCCGCCCCTCTCTTCACCTGAGTGTCCAAAACGTAGGGCCTCAGATCAGATGAAACAATTATAAAATCGATCACTGACCTTCGGCCTAGGGTGCTCTGGTACCAAGTACACTTATGAGCATCCCTATGCTCGAACATGGTGTTCGTTATAGACAATCCATGACTGGCACAGAAGTCCAACAACAAACTACCACTCAGGATTAGATCAGGGAGGCCGTTCTTCCCAATCATGCCTCTCCATGTGTCTCCATCATTGCCCACGTGCACATTGAAGTCCCCCAGCAGAACTATGGAATCCCCAACTGGAGCCCCATACAGGACTCCATTCAAGGTCTCCAAGAAGGCTGAATACTCTGAACTCCTGTTTGGTGCATATGCACAAACAACAGTCAGAGTTTTCCCCCCAGCAACCCGCAGACGCAGGGAGGCGACCCTCTCGTCCACCGGGGTAAACTCCAACGTAGCGGTGCTCAGCTGGGGGCTTGTGAGTATCCCCACACCCGCCCGGCGCCTCACACCTTGGGCAACTCCGGAGAAGAAGAGTCCAACCTCTATCCAGGAGAATGGTTCCAGAAACGAGACTGTGCGTAGATGTAAGCCCCACCAGATCTAATTGGTAGCGCTCCACCTCCCGCACCAGTTCCGGCTCCTTCTGCCACAGAGAGGTGACATTCCACATCCCCAGAGCCAGCCTCTGCTGCCCAGGTCTGGTCCCTCGAGGCCCCTGACCTTCACTACCACCCATTTGGCAGCGCACCCGACCCCAGCGGTTCCTCCCACAGGTGGCGGGCCTATGGGATGGAGGGGGAGGTGCCACGTTACTTCATCGGGCTGTGCCCGGCAAACCCGGCCACCGGAGCTCGCTGACGAGCCTTCCATCCAGGCCTGGCTCCAGACAGGGGCCCTGGGCTTCCTCCGGGCAGGGTCTCTCTTCCTCTTCCTTGCTTCTTCATTTGGGTTTTGGTGAACCATTCTTTGTCTGGCCCCTCTCCTGAGACCACTTTGCCATGGGAGACCCAACCAGGAATACCAAACTCCAGACAACACAGCCCTCAGGTTCATAGGGACACACAAACCTCTCCACCACGTTAAGGTGATGGTTCCTGGAGAAGTTAATGTGAATTTATCTAATAATATTCTTTAAAAAAGTACATCTATTCAGTGATTGGTCCATGCCTATGTCATCATCCAAAATCCTGTTTTTGGCACAGCAAAGTGTCGTGAATCAGCTCTAAGACTGACGCTTATGATTTAGTCCTAAACTTCACTAAAGTAGGACTGAGATGTTTGATAGCTAAATATTAAGGGCAGCTTTGAGCCAAGAATTTTCTTACTCCTAAGTCAAGTCATAGCAGTGTTCTTATGAGTAATTCTAAGAAGCTTGATAAATACGGGCCTAGATCTTTCTTGCTGTGCCCACTCCACCAGCCCTACCTAAGGATGCTTCCTTTTTTTGCCTTGGTGTACTGGATCCTTAGTGTCTTCCACCTGACCTGAAGCTCCCCACTAAATTACCAGTTACAGAATGGAGTTGAAAACTTTAGTGTTTTTTTAAGGAAAGAAAACGAATTGTAGCTAGTTACTTAACATGCACCTTAGCCAGAACATTTTAAACAAAGCTAGATATAAATGGACACCTCATAGTGTATGTAGTAACTTCCCTAAATATGGATCACATGACTAAAAAAGTATAATTTGAGGTAGGGAAGATTGACACTAGAACCACCAGGCCTTCCACACTACCTATAACCGCCAACTGCTGATGCCCATCAGCGTCATTAACATACGAATAATCCTCATTAAAAAAACGCATTCTCCTCTGCAGCCTCCAGCCAAGCCGTGCATGAATGTATGGTAATATTCAGGTGAGCAAGGAAATATTGTATGGCACTAGGCTATATAACCTTTTTGTGTATGGATGTACTTATATAATTATTTAGGTTGTTTGTGAATTTCATTTGGATTACAAAATTATTTATTTGTATCTGCTCGCTACAGCAACGCTGCTGTCTAGAAAAACAAAAAGGTATATTCATATTTTTATATAATTGTACATACTGTCCATATTTTAATAGATATATTCACCTATAATTCGTTACATAATTATTTTCAAAGAGTTTCACATAGACATAGACAGATTTTATCATTATCGTTTTTCACTGATTACTTTACAACTACGACACTCTGTTTGTCATAATTCAACATTTAGCCTAGGCTATATTCATATCGTAGCAAAATAAGTAATTCAACAATATTTATATTATACATATTTATTCTTTACAATGCTAATATAATCTTGAAGTTTTTCAAGAAGCATAACAGATTTCTATCTTATCTAGCACATCCCTGTAGCCCAGATCAAACAAGCCCTAGAATTATTTGAAAATGTTAATTTATTTTCATAGTAAAGATATAATCACATTATAAACTGATTTACTCTATGTAGTCTATTATTTCACAGCATTGATGATGTTTCAACATGTTGGCAAAGAGGTTTATGCAATTTGAATTGAGATAAAGATGATTAACGTTTTTAGCCTTGAAAAACGCTGGGAACTAAATATTAAGTGGGCAAACGATAATGAATTTAATTAAACTGTCATTTGACATTTTTTGAGCATAACTGTAGTATGGGGGAAAACTTTACAGATGAAAAAATTGAGGGTGCAGGTAGTTTCACTACAGGTGGAGTTTGCGTTATTTTAGGAAGTCCCTATTTATTTGAACAGATAATGTCCTTAAACCAGATAAAACAAGCCAGACACAAAACAAACTGCATCTCGTTATATTTTAAAACCACCAGAAAAGCCAACGTATTTCCAGCATTATTTGAATCTCAATGGAATTAAGAACATTCCGTGTGTGGGGGTTTTGTTTGCTCAGTTGTGCTCAATGGAAGCACTAGCATATATCAGTTTATACAACACCGCAGACAAGAGGGGGGTGGAGGAGGGGCCATGAATATAGGCTACAACAAATACACTTAAAGCATTAATTGTAGTCCTTCAGTCAGTCACAAGAACCACGTATCTGGGAGATCAGGTAAAATGCAAGTGGGTTCCAGTGCATGTAGGGGTGAGAGGAACTGAGAGGTTGGATGAGTTGGCAAAGATGGCATTAAAGAAAGGAAATGAAAGTTTAGTTAGTACCAGTAAAGCAGAGGTTAAATGTTTAATCGGAGAAAGAACAAATCAATTTTGGTAGACAAAGGGAGACATCTAGTGTATATCAAATAAAAAAAGTGTCAAAGTTGATAGGGTTGGTATTGGAAACAGGAGAGAGGAAACAGTGTTGACTGGATTAAGGCACTGTGCACTAAACAATATGCTGAAGATGGTGGGGAAACACCTGACAGGCTTGTGTGAGGAATGTCATGTACAGGAGACAGTGGAGCACTTAGTTCAGAGTTGTATGGTGTATGGCAGTGGTTCTCAAACCTCTCCTGGGGGACCCTCAGCCATGCCATATATTAGAATCAACTTGTCAACTAATCATCAAGACTTTACCTGCTTGAATCAGGTGAGCTAGTTCAGGGTTAAAACAAAACTGTGAGACGTCTGGGAGTCCTCGAGGAGAGGTTTGAGAACCACTGGTGTATGGAACACAGAGAGAGAGGATGAGGAATAGAATGAGGGAAATAGGGGGTGCAGGAATAGACAAGAACACAAGGGGAGGGAGGCAGGGAAAGCTTGTTGTAACAGAACAGCCTTAAGGCAATGGAGGAAGATGTTCATAGAGTCAGAGTCACAGATGGATTGAGGCAGGGAGTTCCAGAGTGACCTCAATCAGTCAAGTACAGGGGAAAAGGGGAAACCTGCATAAACTAGGCCTTCATGGAATCGGTGTGACACCTATAAAGCTAGTTATAAACGTATCCATACATACATTAGTGACAACTGATCATATATCAATTTACTAGGCAAGCAATGCTGAAAACAATAATGACGCCTTCCCTATAATTATGACTTAAGTAAATGCCAACAATTGTTACCTAATTGGCTAGCTAGCATTATGGTTACTCATTCAAGATGTTTGCAAATATACTACACAGCGAAATGATCAGACAAAGAGTTATGTTACTTGACATTGTTGCCATTTTACCATTTAGGGTAGATATCAGTGTGTGGCAGTAGGAGACAAACTGTCAGGAACAAAAACAATGATGTCACCAGTATGTTAAAATGAGAAGACCTTCAAACTAAAAGCACTCAGGTCAATGCACTGAGATGTGTATAATTCCTTTCATTTTCAGGCTTTTACAATGAGTAAGTAATTGGAATAAAATGGAAATCTTTTAGAATTTTTTTTTTTAAACAACGTTTAAAATGTGACACGTTCAGAATTACAACACAGGACAGGAAGAATGATGAGACCAGAAACAGTTGTGTTAGGGGATTGTCCCTTCTTTTCTATTCAACTTCTGGTAAACTTAAGCTTCCAACATGTGGGCTGGAGACAGGTATGAATCGCTGTCAAATAGAATGCAAGACAATGAAGATTTTACACTGTATACAACTAACATAAACAAAACAATAAAGGAGTACCGCATCAGACAGACGAGCCTTTCATAGCACAACACAATACTAATCAAGTTTAATGTTCTCATAAAGAATAATCCACAGGCAGGCCAGAGTATAAGAGGTGGTTTAAGGGATATCAATTGAAGTTAATGTTTAAATTTGTTACGTGTGTAGAATAAGGGATAATTAAGGGGTAAAATCTATTAAAAAATCTATCAATCATTAATTTTTCAATGGTCAGAATCTGACCAATTAAGGGGTTTACATTTTGGATGTAGGACCCCTTAATTCATATTAAGGGATTGAGCATGATTTCAGGTGTAGCTTAAAGCAACATTATTGATGAAATAGAGTTTCATAGTGTAAATAGAGAGGGAGAGATTTGTGGACCCAACAGTTGCATTTAGGAGTACCTGTTATTCGGCCTCCCTGGAGATGGCGCTGAAGACATGTCTTCTGTTGGCTGGTCCCCAAACCTCCACAAAACATAGAGTTAATGCATTCAATGTATACAATGGTTAGTTTTGTTTTCTTCTTGTTGACTTTTGCTGCAAACATTGTCATGGTCCTGCAACGCAGCATCCTGTAGGAATATTGAAATCCTCAAAAGGTTGTTTTAATGTGCTTATCAAAGATGCACTTTTTAACTTTCCATCTGTTTGTCTGGACATTTTGAAATTCACCATTTTTTCATTAATGTTTTTATTGAACAGTTTTCAGTCCTGCATGGTTGCTGCAGAAAATGTCAGATTTCTGCAGAAATTGATGCATCCTGCCAGGGGTGGACTGGGACCAAAAATCGGCCCATTTTGGCCCATGGGCATTTTGGCCCAGACCGGCCCACCACAAGATCACAAATACCACTTGTTCTTGCGCTCCCCTGAATATGTATACCAACTTATACTCCTTAAAACTACTAACGCCATGTAATGAGTATGCAAGAATCAGTGGGAATTGACACATTAAATACTGTATATCAAAAAAGTGGTGTTGAATAAATTGTAAACTTAACCAATCAAAAAGCATGCAGGTGAACTCCTTAGATAAAAAAAATCAGGAGAGGACATTTTGTCTGTGTGTGTGTGTGACAGAGAGAGAGAGAGAAACAGAGAAGGATATTAAAATATTGATAATTGATTGATAAAAGTAGCAGTTTATAAACTGACATGAGAAAGGATGATCCGATGATCACTGTTTAACAAACATAGTGTTGTTTAATACATTTTAAAATCAGAAAAGTATAGGTTAAAGGCAAACTTGAAATTGACACCGGAGCAATTAATACCAAGGAGTTAAGCTCTTCCCTGTGACAGGCAGTTAAACATACAATATGTAATTTTTTGGCTGCCAGGGGGCTCTCAATCAAAACAATAACAAAAGATGTACTTGGATGATGTCGGGAAGATGCATGGGATCATGGGTTTTGTTATCGTCGTCAATGACAACCTTCCAATCTAACGTCTCCGGCAGAAAAAATGTTAACTGACAAAGTAATGTATTGTTAAAAATATTATAACTTTATTCACGTTATGTTTGGCGGTTCCCTGGAACTTAGAGCAACTATATTATATGACGTCATTGACGGGCGACAAAAAGAAACGTCCCGTGTCTTCAAATTAAATTCCAAATTTCTCTGGATTTGAAAGTTGGTGGAAACATTTAGGATAATGTAAGTACACAACTAAGAAATATATATAATATATGTATAGTGATGTTTTCTATCATTGCAAAGTATGTATTTTGTTGTTGTTTTGATTGATATTACATATTGTACCTTTAAGCCTAGCGTTTTCATGAAAATCGCATTGAACCAATTATTTAGAACAGAGGTGTCAGTGCACTCTTTGCAGAAGCAGAATGTTCATGCATGGTGGGTCATCTCTACACATCTCTACCAAATATAATAGCAAACTTGAGTTTGAAACCTGTGATTTACAACTATTAGGTCTAATACAGGCAGTTGGGCCTGGAGTTTTGACCAGAATCACTTTGCATAATTGTTGTTTAGAATAATTTAATGAACACAATAACATGAACAATGGTGTGTTGATAAAATCATTCTGAATAACATGTTTTTCAGAAAAACTCACAGGTCAAACTGCCTGAGCTAGGTTATTCCCTGTAAAGCGGGATTTATACTTGTGCGTAAAAGCTACGGCGTAGGGTGCGCAGAGCCTGGTTGGCTACGGCGTACCCTCGCGCGTAACCTACGCAATGCTTCGCGCGCACCTCTCCAAAAATGTAACTGCGCGTGAGTTGGCCTTCGCGTTGACGCGCCCGCAAGATCTGTGATTGGTCAGCTTGATGTAATACCATTTCCGGAATCGCATATCCAACTTGTTTTTTTTTACCGCGGCGCCATTTTTAAATTCAGAAGTTCAGTGAACATGGATATGGATCAAGAGACCAAGCGATTGATTGAGGAAGTGCGAAAATACAGCCATCTTCCACATCAAGAAGTGGATGAGCATACGGGATAAGTACGTCCGCATTCGGAAGAAACTAGCCACACGGAGTGTTGACCCAGGCGGCGACCCAGGCAAAAAAGTCCTGGCGTTTTACCTGTTCATTTCTTGGCTGGCACCACATGTGAAACACCGGGCTACAGAGTCAAACTTTGAGGAAAAGGTAAATATATGGGTCCTGAGCATCTGTTGTGTTTTGGTTAGCTAGCTAGCCCTGCTATTTCAGCTTTAAGGGTTTGCAGTAGTTACGATATTAAAGGTACAATATGTAATATAAATCAAAACAATAACAAAATACATACTTTGCATTAACAGCAAACATCACTATACATATATTATATATATTTCTTAGTTGTGTACTTACATTATCCTAAATGTTTCCACTAACTATCAAATCCAGGGAAATTTGTAATATAATCCGAAGACACGGGACATTTAATTTTGTCGCCCGTAAATGGCGTCATATAACCTGTGACTTCTCTAGTTGTTCTAAGGTCCAGGGAGCCGCCAAACATAACGTGAATAAAGTTATTTTTTTAACAATAAATTAGTTTGTCAGTGAACATTTTTTCTGCCGGAGACGCTAGATTGGAAGGTTGTCATTGACGACGATAACAAAACCCATGATCCCACGCAACCTCCCGACGTCATCCAAGTACATCTTTTGCTATTGTTTTGATTAAGAGCCCCCTGGTGGCCAAAAATTACATATTGCACGTTTAATTGTTAAGTGAAATGACAAAATAACAACTCTGGAATGTTGTAGGACATCATCCTATAGTAAGAAATGGGTGCAGCATTTTGAATTTGAAAAGCGTTCTATTGTCCAGCCTACTTAAGTATACCATAGTAACTGCAGACAAAAAGATCTCTGAATATGGTGTAATCATAGTTTAGCCTTATATGTGCTTAAACTCTGAAGGCATCTGCTGTATGTGTATTTATAAACATTCACTTATAACATTTTAC
>JACXGM010015606.1:0-21145 GCA_016801145.1 Umbra pygmaea | reverse complement strand
AGAGAGTTAGGGTTAGAGAGAGAGAGCGTTATGGTGAGAGGTAAAGAGTTATAGGGTTAGAGAGAGAGAGTTAGGGTTAGAGAGAGAGAGCGTACACTTTAAAGGAGGACAGAGAAAGGTGTGACCATAACAGTGCTTAGGGTTGGCCAAACACCTGCAGGACACAAACACACACAGTCCTCCTGGCGGCCAGTTACTCAACGTGACGCCATGATGTTTACAAGTGCATGGGGGGGCCACCCTATTATTTATGTAGTGCACTACATCTGAGCCAATTCACCTTAATATGTGGTCAAAAGTAGTGCATTAAAAGAGTGCCATTTGGGACACTGGTCAGACCCTAATCTGTCAAGGCAAGGCACTGAGCTTCCGTGTTTCCTATCAACTGTCACTGAGCAGGACATTTAGCTCACACACAAATATGTACACACAAACACACACAACTGTACTTGCCTAATTGTGTGACCAGAAACTGGTAGAATAAATCTACAAATCAGAAATAGTCCATGATACCATAATTGGCAATGAGATAGAAATAGCAGCTAAAGACGAGAAAAAAACGCATCAAGGTGGTGAAAACATCTCCCATATATGGAGAGACGTCACGTGACACCACGTGACAAATCTTTTGATTTGCTACTGAAAGAGCTGCATGGAATAACATCGTTATGTTCCGTTATTAGTCAGAAACAACGCAACATATCACATCAGTTAATTATATAATTAATATAAATTATGATGTACTGCAGATTCGTAATACCGTAAATCACTGTCTATGTTTATTATGCAATTTTTAAATACTGAGATAATTACAAAAACAAATAAGCCTACATATTATGTAAAGAATGAGCCGACCGTTCAAGGTAAAATCAACATGAGCAATACCTGGTAATACCCCATGGAAAACGATCAAAATGAGCCAAAGCACCTTTTGCCATCGTTAATGTGTACGCTACGGTAACAGCATACTGAGCGCCGGTAGCATTGTCCGTTAGAATCAGACTGATTTGTCTTCATAAATTATGCGTAGCCTAATGCAATTAATCCAATAGCCTGGATATATATATATATATAATCAATAATAATGACACAGTCACATAAAAACTATATAATTCGAGGCACCTTTATAGGTATTGCATCACCTTGCATACCTGGCCGTCTCAGAACATAAAAAGCAGCAGCCCCGCCTTCACTGCAGTAACGGTACACACCGCCATTCCATTTCATCGACCCAAACGGAAATTGCATACCAGTGTATTTGAAAACATTTGCTAAATGTAAACATGTATTGATGCGCTATGTGTTTCGCTTTTTTATCTATTTCTGGAAATAGCGAAGTCATATTAGCAACCACCTTATGCACCACTTTCCTTTCCGCCACAACCTTCTTCTCTAGCCTGCGATGACACAGGGGCGGTAGGCTATAGGCTACTACAATAGGCTAGACTAAATAAATAAAGAAACAAAAACACTAACATTATAACACCAACAATCTGGATATCATCATACATTTTTGTGGGCTAAAAATCCCGCGAGAGCAAAACCAACAGTGAGAAAGCAAGAATTTACTAACGGTGACATGCACGGGTAAACTATACACCATTCATATTTTCTACCTGCACAAGTTGCCATTTGATGCAGCGAATTTGAGTCTTTATCCTCGTCTGCTCTAGAATAAAGACGGGTTTAAATATACTAATACTTTTCCGCAATCTTTGCAAAATAAAACTGTATATATAAGTACGGCAGGTAGGTTTTTATATGAGGACATTTGCGAGTCCCGATTTCCCGTTCAGGTGAACATGTTGACGTCTCCTGCCTGCGCACGGACGCTGCCAGCGCTGCGCTCAAGCTCTGTCACAACTCGTGTCGTCAGCGGTCATAGGAAAAGGTGCTTTCCGTTTCAGCCCTCGCAACTCATATAACGGTACTGGCTAAAATAAGATTGTTTCGGCCTGAGTAGACAGAGTTAAGAACACATGTAAAGACGCTATATAACGAGAGGATAATCTATTCGTGTCAAATCCAAAGTGAAATCCAAGCTAAATAATATTCAGCAAACTTCAGAAAATCCGGTCAATGATTAGGCTAAATATACATTGCTAATTTGTTTGTGTGTGTGTGTGGATGTTATTTAAATGAGCAACACCAACCTATTTGTTTTCCTAATGTACAATTGATTGTTTCTCGCTAGCCTACATCAATCCCCTTGTGCAGTGTTTGATACACTATTGATAAATTCGTTCACTTGAAGTTTGGGTGAGCCCAAATATATCCAGGCAGCTTGAGCTGTTGCTTCTCCGTAGATAGACGCCTTGGACTGCAGCAGTTGCTCACATTCATAGGAATACTGTGTATGTGACGCCTATTTCTTTGTGCATGTCTTACACCACCCAGCATACTGTATATACAGGTAAGTACTTGCCATTGCAATAGACCAGCTTCTCTTCCACAAAAAAACTATCACAAGCTACTCAAAAAAGCTCACATTAGATAGCTAAATGCATGACCAAAATGTTATGTTACCCGGAAAAAGTGTGTCGTATTAAAATATATGTTGGCAAAAGTGGTATTAAGAAAATAAATAGCATACGTTGTACAACACTCTCCTCGCAAATCAATCGGCAAATATGTTTTAAACAAATGTTGCAATGCTAATGGGAGGGGTTGATGTTAAACAATACAAAATCCCAACTAAATGCATGTATTTAGACAATGCGAGATTTACATAGAACCAGTTAGTGTACTATATGCATTCAAATTACTAATATACCTGTAGTAAAACAAGAGTATTACGGCCATCTCGTTATTTTTCTGCTCAAAATACCAGGTGTCTGAGACTAACTGCATGGCTGGGGCAGCAAGTTAGCCAGCTAGCCTGTTAGCTTAGAAGTTTTAATTGAACCAAAGCGTAACAAACGAAATGAGTGATTGTAACACTTTGCAGCTCGTCTCTTGGAAAACAACGAAAACTTCACCTAAAACAAAATTTGATCAAGGGAGCAAAAGCAGGCGCTCGCTCAACTCCATGGGATAAGGTGCGTATAACGGTACGCTCCAGCAATGCACCGCTAGGCGGAGAGAGAGAAGCGAGCAGAGCCAGGTATAACGGTACACACATTAGAATATACTTACTACTTCCCAGCACTTCAACTCCCTTAAACGTGGTTCAGAAAAGTCCAAAAGTCGGTGAAAGGAGTTGAGTAAACACAAAAGTACGTAGTCCATCTGGGTGAATCGTTTCCATTTGGTTTTACCCAGTTTCACTTACCGTTATTCCTCCTCGGGTTCGCCTGTTTTCTGCGCTTACACCTGGGGCCATCCGCCATGATCCTTTCGGTCTGAATACTGCCTGCCGGAGCGAGTCACCTCCTCTCTCGCCCCCCGTTTCCCCCTCCCCTCTCCATTCCACCTCCCTCCGCTGCACCTGGTTTACGACACTCTCTACTTTACGACATCACCTTCTCTACTGCTAACACCTCAACGCATGCTCCCTCCTCCTAACCGCAGGACAGTAGTCCACCCCGAGCTTTTGCTTTCGCTGAACTCTTGTTTGCTCCTGTTGCGGAGTATGGTCATATGCACTAAAGCACACATTTGACAAAGGTTCGTTTTGAAAATAGGTAATAGTTTAACAGGTAACAGTCATTTGTAACGCGGCCACTAGTATAAAGAAAACTGCTTCAAGCTACAGGGCATGTTTCACATGACAGCCTAATATTAACCCAATAAATGCCGGACGGTTGATGTCTCCCAGCTATGCTTTAAGTAGGCTGCTTACAGTTCTCTAACACACATACACAAACTTCATTTTTTTCTCTTTATTTTTAACTCTTTCAAGTTTCAGTGGCAATAACTTGTATATACATTAAAATAAACATATAACTTTTTTTATTTATTTTTATTTATCCAAGCAATTTCACTAAGAAAAAAACATTATTTGCAGCAAATAATGGGGAGCAATTGTTATCTGTAACAGACAGAATGACAGAGCTTTCACATTGGCGATATGTGGATTGAACCAGAGGCATTTATGATTCCAGTCAGATGATCTACGCAATACGCCACCTTGCTCTTCTAATGGTGGTGGTAAAGAAACAATCAGATACAGTACCTCTGAGGTTTGCCAATATACCAATACAAAGGCATGTATCCAGGCATTCATGTTTAACTGTGATTAACTGTGGTATTGTACTACATCCCCCTGTGCCTTTTTGTTAAAATATAAAACAACAACAATTATTAAAATGATAAAACCGTTTTAATAGGGACTGCACTTCAGGGACTTTTGCTTGGGCTTGTGTCTGTACCTCCAGTGGACGTGAGAAGCAGGATATGATGCGATATGAAGATGGGTCTCAAATGGCAGCCTATACTCTATGCACCACTTACTTTACAATGTTGGGCTCTGGAAGAACTAGTGCACAAGATATTGGCTGTAATATGATGAACTGTGTGATAATTTACACAGTGAATATATACAAGCACCGTTCTCAAGAATGACATGAAGGATTCTCTCTATTTATCAAAATTTAAACTATCATCAATGTTTTGCAAGTCTTAGTCAAGCCTAGCCAAAAGTATTTGGACACCCTTACTAATGGCAGAGGGGGGATAATGTTCTGTGACTTTTTAGGGTTTGGGCTAGGCCCCTTAGTTCTAATTGAAGGTTAATCTTAATGCTACAGGACACAAAGGCATTTTAGACAATTGGGTGCTTACATTTTTGGGTCTTTTTATGCTACAATAGATTTCGATAGCTTTCAGCAACATTTGCGATTCCGCTCAAGCAAATTTCCATACTGTTTATATTTACACTGTCGTCTCCAGATGGCAATCGCGCATTTGTGGGTGCGTCATTCAAGACATATTGAGCTGGGTGCCTTAGCACTTCAATCAGAATCCAGACCAGCCCATTGACTTCTAGTGGGCCGGAGAATTAGCGCATGCGCAAAACGAAAAGTTGGTAGTGTCTGGAAAACAATTGCCGCGGTGTGAACAGAGACACGACGTAACTTGTTGTTACCTCCCACAGAGGTGCTAAATGCTTTCGCGACTAAGTTGCAACGGATCGCTAAGAGTTGCTGCAGTAAACAGGAGCCATATTACAATGAAGAATTTACCCTCAATACAAATTTCTCCTGGGCTGTTAGCAAAGCACAAGGTGGGATCTTTTGAATTCCTCTCATGCACTACCTCTGGAGGTCGCGTGGAATTTAAGAGAGACCCGCAAGTTTACACACTACAATTGTGTCTCATCCCGACGTTGGCTCAAGCGGATTTGGAAAATGTTGCTGAACCCTATTGAAATCTAATATAGTGTAAAAAGCCTCTTTTTGGCAAAAGTTTGGGGAAGGACCTTTCCTGTTCCAGCATGACTGTGCCCCTGTGCACAAATTGGGGTCAATAAAGACATAGTTGGACTAGTTTGGTGTGGAGGAACTTGAGTGGCCTGCACAGAGCCCTGAACTCAACCTCATCATCCAACATCCGTGCCTGACATCACAAATGTTCTTTTGGCTGAATGGGCACAAATACCTAGAGACCAGCCGCGGTCGGTGGATCTTAATTGGGGAGGACGGGCTCGTATTACGCTCGGAACTGGAGTGAATGGAATGGTGCGCAACGAACAAAACCAATTGTTTTTTTTGATTTGCACACATTCCATTCACTCCGGTTCTGAGCGTAATACGAGCCCGTCCTCCCCAATTAAGATCCACCGACCGCGGCTGCTAGAGACACACTCCAAAAAAATCGAGTGTGTCTGTGGGAATTTGTGCCCATTCATGGGATGTCCAACAAGTTCATATGGGTGTGTGATGGTCAGGTGTCCAGATACTTTTGGCTATATACAGTAGTGTAGATAAGTAATGGTTAAGTAAAAGTCTGCTTATCTAGGCAAGTCAGTTAAGAACAAATTCTGGTTTAGGCTTGTCTAACAGAGGCAAGGTGAGTTAAAATATAAACAACATTTGGATGCAGCAATGATAGTATGCCTGTTCAGACAAGAGCACATGGTAAGGCCACACTTCTTTTGGTTACAAGCAGCAATAGGTTCAATGACAGTTTGTTACAGGTCACAAGACCAGCTTTCAGACTGTAGGCCTGTCAAGCTATTCTTGTACCTGGTAAATATCAAGTTTCAGACTGATCCTGGAGTGGCCAGGTGTTGCATATTTCCCATGCTTGTCCTATCAAAATAAGCTAGTCTAGTGTGATCATCACACCACCTATAATACTTAGGCCTATATCAGTTCCAGTAAAGTTAATATATATCTTACAGGTGTCATTTTCACAGTTTTTAGACCTACATGCATTTTCTTTCCATTTCACTTTCAATTTGTGGCATGACAAAAAAAAATCTCACAGTATGAACATTTTATAAAATAATAATTATACTCTGTATAAGAGCACTTGTTTATAAAGTAAAAATGATGTCACTTGTAACACTTTTAGCAGTAAAATAAATTTCCTCTGGACTACTCACTGAATATGTTAAGATATTTAAAGAATGCTACACATTTAAGGTCAGTTCCTACCTGTTCGTCAACAGCAAGAAAACACTCATCAGTCCTTTAAAACCCACATGCCATCCAGGGGATGATGTCAAGAAATATCTTGCACAAACATTTGTTATTCTATGTTTATTGAGTGAATGTAACTCACTTACAGTATATACCAAGGTTCAAAATCACATCACCTAAAACACACTTTGGCTGCAATCAAAACAATGTGAGCATTAAAACTGAATTGATTGAGCACAGGGAGCTGTTGTTGCGACGTTGTTTAGATGGAAGTACATTAATGGCATCTGCACCTCTGTGTACCCACACAGCAGAGCTATACCAGTGCTTCTGATTCTACCTGGGAACATGCTAATACTTATTATGCTAATGTTTTGGTGCAACCAAGCGTGCGGCTATCGTCGTCAGTTCTCACCATCCACCTGCCAAGATGTGAACTAAGGAGGTTAAAGAGAGTCTGTCTCCCAATCAGAGCCCTATCTAATATATAGTTTTAATAAAAATTATTCAACCCCCATTTTAAATCAGCTTTATTGTCAAAATGTTTAGACAGTCAGTTGTTTACAATAAACAAATCAAACAAAAGCAATTGAAATAGCTCAACCCAACAAATGTTTCAAGTGGCTTCCCCACGTTCAACTGCGAATGCAACTGATAATGACTTCTCCAGTCTCAATATTATTCAACCCCTTCATGGCAAGCATCTTCAATGCCTAGTAGAGAACCATTCTGCTGTATTGACCTGCTGCAAACAAGATGCATAGCCAGACACCAGACTCTGGCAGCATTCCTAAGAAATCTTAGCCCATTCCTCATTAGCAATGGCCTCCAGTTGTGTAATATTCTTGGGTTTGCATGCTGCAACCGCCTTCTTCAAATCCCACCAGAGATTTACTGTCAGTTGACTATGATGGCCACGGTAGAAGTTTCCAGGACTTCTTCTACAACCAAGCCTCGGTAGAATTTGAGATATGTTTGGGATCATTGTTCTGTTGGAAGACCCAATGATGCCCAAACTTCAGATTCCTCACAGATGGCATGACGTTTTCTTCTAGGATTTCCTGATACTTCAATAAATCCATCTTGCCTTCCACACACTGCAGGTTACCTGTGCCAGAGGATAACAAAGTAGCCCAAGAGCATCACTGAGCCACCACCATGCTTGAATGAGGGCAGGGTGTTCTTTTCAGGGTATGCTTCATTCTTCCTCCTCCAGACATATGAAAAATGTCCAGTTTTGATTCATCACTCCACAGAACAGAATCCCTAAACCTCTGTGTCTTCTTTATATGATTTTGAGAATATTGGACATGACTTTTCTTGTGCTTTTGGGTTAGTGGTAGTGTACATCTTGGAGTTCTGGCATGGAAACCTGTGTAGTATACGCCTTACTGTGCTCACTGAAACCTCAGTGCCTGTTGTCACCAGGTCTTGCTTCAGGTCTTTTGCAGTTACTCAAGAGTTTTTCACAACCTGCCATCTCAGAAATCTGGTTTCAGCAACTGATAGCTTCCCTTTTCTGCCCCGTCCAGTTAGTGTACCCACTATTCCCTTCACTATGAACTTGTAAACAATGCTTTTGTCAAAGGTTGGACAGAGAGTGGCTAAGGAAATATTTCATCATGAGTTTGTTTTATCAATATGGCACACTTTTTACTTTTTTAGTATTGCATGATGTAGTGTTTACTTGTATCTATATTTATTCCTATTGCTACATTTTAGAAGTGCTGTGTGTAGTTTATGAAACTATGATTTGTGTGTATTGTGAATTGTATCACTTCCTCACCCTGTTGCACTTAAAACAGTTTTATTGGACTGGCAGCGTGGAAATTACTAAGAAAGACTAAACTATGCGCAAATCTAAATTGGAGGGGTAGATTGGGGACCCAATGGCATTGGGTAGCTTGGTAGCCTGCTCTGTTGTTTTTATATTTATACAGGAAGTGGAACTTAGAGAAGAGGATCAGAGAAAGGACAAGGCATGAGACACACAGAGGAGCAGAGGGCAGCAAGACACGGAGGAGAAAGACAACAGAGGTGAGAGGCAAAGAGAGAACGAGTGGCAAACGATGAATGGGAAAGCAGCAAGACACTGGAAAAAAAAGGCACAGGATTGCAGGCCAAGGAAGTGATGGATCAAGGAAGACTGACTGACGGCACCCCCATAAGAACGCTGTGGAATTTGGAAGGCAGACTACCGGCCAGTGACGACCCTGTGTTAGTAGGTTGGCCCCACCTACTGCCCAGGAAATTCGTGAGTATAACTCTGAGATGGTTAAAAGTGGGGGCATTGAACATGTTCCCTGGGACGTGTTGTTCGTGGGGCTTGGGTGGCGTACTGTGTCTTGTAGCTGAATACAGTGGAGTGTCACCTAGAGTGATATAGCCAGCCTGCTGTCGCTGTTGTTTTTAACTGTGTCAATTTAGTAGCTTTCAGCCTATTTAACTGTTGTTTTTAGCCTTTTAAACAGCTGTTTTTAGTTAAGTTGTAGTCTCTTTGTAAGCTCAACACTGGCCCAGCTTTTTTCTGCCCTCAGGACCCACTGGTGATAGAACAGGCAACCTGACGAGAGGACAATGAAGGTCTGGAGCAGTTTACACGCCATTCTGACAGCGCTGGGCAGGAGACTGGAGGGAGCTTGTCCTTGTTGGACTTGCATTGTTTTAAAGAGATATTACATTTTATTACAGATTTAATAAATCTCTAAGAGATAGGGTGAGAAGCTCAGTCATCCATGAGGTTCTCAGAGTAGAGCCGCTGCTCCTTTGCGTCGAAAGGAGCCAGTTGAGGTGGTTTGGGCATCTGGTAAGGATGCCCCCTGGGCGCCTCCCTAGGGAGGCGTTCCAGGCATGTCCAGCTGGGAGGAGGCCTCGGGGAAGACCCAGGACAAGGTGGCGGGATTATATCTCCAACCTGGCCTGGGAACGCCTTGGGATCCCCCAGTCGGAGCTGGTTAATGTGGCTTGGGAAAAGGACGTTTGGGGTCCCCTGCTGGAGCTGCTGCCCCGCGACCCGATCATATTTTTAATTTGGAGTTCCTGTTCTCAAAATCTAGGTGGCGTTGTCGGGCAGCTTTTAGGTACCTTAAACTCTACCCTTAACTTTTTGGATCATTCTTCTAACTTAGTTTCTCACACGCAGTCCAACATCACACTGAACAAACCCCTAGCTAGTTCAGGTATTTCATGTGTTCCAGCTCAAGCCAACCATGTGCAACTAATGAAACCCTTGATTAGTTGCATCAGGTGTGCTTGAGACAACACCTGTTTTACATATTTGTGCTGTAGTGAGGGGGATAAAAACAGAGTAGGTCACACATGACCCAAGTGAGGCTGTCTTAGTGTCACAGTCATATAATCTAACAACGATTAAATCAATTCACAATTTATTTGTTTCAATGTGACACTGCATGATAGTGAACTGCAAGCAGCT
Source organism: Umbra pygmaea (assembly GCA_016801145.1). NCBI lineage: Eukaryota > Metazoa > Chordata > Actinopteri > Esociformes > Umbridae > Umbra > Umbra pygmaea. The sequence continues at coordinate 11,188 of JACXGM010015606.1, read as the reverse complement.
CCTGTTAAAACGACATGTAAAATCATGTCCTCCTGTGACCTTTACAGAGAAAGTAGAACCCATTCAATTTAGAACATAGTTACAGTAGACCATTAGATACGTAACATCATATTCAAAACATTAGATATATAATATCATATTCAAACCGTTAGATATCTAACATGATATTTGAACATTTTGATACAAGAGTATGACATTTAGATACTGTGGGGCTCCTTTCCAAAATGGTGGTCTTTTCTTGACCATACAAGACCTACAGGTAGCTTACAGTACCTGATCTAGAAATAGTCAAAGACATTTCTTTATATAACAGCCACACAGGCACGCAAAGAGAAACCAGTGCATCATGTCTGAAACCGGCAGGACTCAGCACAACTTCTACCCCCAAGCCATCAAGCTGCTGAACACAGCTGTGAAATGAATACTCAGTGACTACAACCTCTATCTTCAGGATCCCTTTTTAGCACTAAACATTTTCTTACTTACTTTGAACACACATTGGAATCCATGCAGAAACACACGCTCATTCACCCTTACCGAGGTATAGCCAGGACTTCTGGACCCATGATAAAAACCTGCAGGGGCCCCACTTATATGATAAAATATACATCATTTAAATTCCAGGGCCCTTTCCTTTTCAGGACCCCCTGAATCGTCATCACCTTTCCCCCATGTACCACACCTCTGCACCCATAACACAAACACACACACTAACTTTTATACACACGGAATAACTTTTATACTCACCACATGGAGTTGTATGCTAATATGTGGGCACCCATGGAAAATAATGATTGTACCTTGCTACTACTGTGTATCATCTATCTTTTTGCCTGCCCACCCCGTATCCCCTCAGCTAATATACAGTGCCCACCATTAGTATTATGACAGTATCAAAATTGCAATTTTTGGTCTGTATTCCAGGCATATGAAAATACGATTCAAAGATTAATGTGAGACAAAATTACAGGCTGTCACCTTTTATTTCTGTTTGTTTTTATCATGTTTTACCAACTAAGAATAACAGCACTTTGAGAGTTACATCTCTTACACAGCAAAATCACCAGTGTTAAATCAACTATGAGAGTGTTAAAGTAAGTTACTTTAACACTCTCAGAGTTTATTTAACACTGGTGATTTTGCTGTGTAGTTGTACATAGCTAAATCTTCAACATATTGCTCCATCCGATTGTTACAAAAATACACTCATGCTTGAAGGTATGAGAACCCCTCGTGCATTAATAGATTGTTTAGTGTTCACAACAACATTTTCATTAAATGAGAACCAGGCATTGTGGAAACCAAATGCACTTTATAAAAGGGTTTTGAGTCAATGCTACATGAACATTTTAAGTAATACTCACTTTTAACAAGATTTGAGCTCACCTTACTGAAAGTATTGAGGTAAAAAAGCATTTTGGTTTACAGTGCAGGTTTATATTTACTAGTTCTGTATGTTGATTCAGAGGAAGTAATGCGTTTAGTAGACACTTAACTAAAATGGAATTAACACAGGTGCACAAATAAGTGAACCCCATATAATTGGGAAGCAAATGAACCAATCAAATCAGAGACATTTAGGAAATAGTTTGGGTGGGAATCTGATCAGTGAAGATGAGCAAGCTGGTCAGTTTGGATTGACCCATATATGTGACTGCCAAACCCATGATGCAGAGGGGAAAGGAGATCTCACAGGACATCACCAAGAGCATAGGATGTAAATCTGGGGAATGCTATGAAACCTTCTCAAAATGTATTGAGCTCCATCAGTCCAGCGTGAGGCAAATCATTTACAAATAGCTAGTATTTAACATGACTGAAACTTGGCCTAGAAGTGAACACCCTCCAAAATATACACAAGGGCAGCAAGAAAAATAACTCCAGTAAATGCCAACCCAAACATAACATCTGGAGATTTGTTGACCTCCCTTGCTGCATCTTAGGTTACTTTCCATACTTCAACAATAAGAAGAACATTGAATCTAAATGGCATTCCTGTTGCTACAAAGAAGGATGGGGCTCCGCGAAGAATTTTGGGCCCCATGACAAAAAATCCAATTTGGCCCCCTCTGCGCAGCTGTTGTAGTTTCTACCTATTTTTTGGGGCCACTGTCAGTCATGGGCCCTTGGAATTTTCCTAACTTTCCCCCCCTATACGGCGGCTCTACGAAGAAGCCTTTTCTGCAAAAAAGAAAAAGGGAAAAACTTCCTGTCTTATCTTTGCCAGAGACCATGTGAACAAAACTGAAGGTTTCTGTAAGCCCGTTATCTGGACAAATGTGTCCGAAGCTGACCTTTTTTAACACAATCAAAAACACAATTTTCACCACACGTGGTGAAAAATATACCAGCAAAAGATCCTTTATTAATTAATTCACATAATTAAAGTAACCATCCATTCTAAAGTATACTAGGAGATTCACAAACAAAACGTCAAGCCATCAGTCAAGGAGTTAAAGCTTGGCTGAAAATTAATCTTCCAACAAAACAACCTAAATCATACAAATCTAACAAGGCATAGCTCAGGGGAAAGAACATACGTGTCGGGATGCTGTGGCAGGTCCTGACGCAGCCAGTACACACCAGGCACCCCTTAAACATCAATTGGCAGAGTTCTAGAGTGGGCAAAAATCCCTTAAAACAGATGTCAGAGACTGATTAGTGGTTGTAGGATAAATTTACTTCAAGTTATCACTGCTAATGGAGTTCAAATATTTTTTCAAATGTCCTTTATTTGGAATGTCTTAATGATGAATTCCAGATCCCAAACATTCAAGAAGTACTGTACTGCATATTACTTAACAATTGTTGAATCTTATTTATAGCTTTTATATTCATCTATTCTTATTGTTTCTCCCTCCTTGGATGTAACATCAGATGACACTTGAAATCCATCACCAGCTTGCAGAGCAGCTTTACATGACGGTGATAAAAGTGTGTTATTATAACTATAGGGTGTGCAGGTACTATAGTGCACTATATATTGTAGGGTACAGGAAGGCTTTTGGGATAGAGTTGTGCTCTCTATTCTATGGTGTGGTGAGTATCAAGACATTAGTGAGTTCAACATTGATGCGATGTGAGGTCGTCTTAGGGTGAAAGTGTAGACCAAGTGGTAGAATCCCAGACAGATTTGCACTACAACTACAAACCACAGGATATTTGAATATGTTCAGACCTTAATTAATAAGGCTTGAGTGCTGCCACACACACAGACCCCCATCCGCAACATTGACTGAGACATCGACTAAGAAAATGATACACAACGAGAAGAAAAGGAAAATACAGCACAACACCTATGGTTAGTAATCTACATTATATCAACTAGGCAGCATCCCAAGCCATATGAACCCGATGGGTTCAATACTTATTTTGCATAAGGTCGTGCACCCCAACAATCATATAACACATGGAAATGCACTGAGTATGCATGTGTTTGGCTACAGTCATGGAAAAATGCAATACAGTTGCAATTACCAAATCAGCACACAAGACGTATTTCTTCTCACAGGTTGCTTTTATTCATGGAAGAATGACTACATTCCCTGTACATCAGCGCTTGTGAAATGCATGGCATGTGCTGCAGTAATTAAAGTTCTCTAAGTCGGCTCTGTGGCCTCTGTTCTGCACAGGTTTGGCAATGGCAGATAGTCAAATAAATGTCAAAATACAGTATATATATACAGTACAACTTGAAATTAGACACCTTCTTTGTAAGTAATATGTACCAGTATGTGTCACGCAGCCAATTGACTGCAGTGACAACAAACAGTTTGGTAGCCGAAATGTTGCTATGGGTCAGGGAAGGAAGAAGGGTTCATCACAAGTTTGCTTCCCAAATGGCAGCCTATTTCTTATGCTGTAGTCCACTACTTGTGACCAGAGTCCTAGTTAGTAAACATAACTGTTTTTAACTCTATTATTAAAGATATGATATACTGTTTATCATGATTTATATAGTTTAAGATTATTTCCTGATAAGTCAACTTGTTTTACTGTGAAAGATTTGAGTCTATGCGAATATGATATTCAGTCTCGCATAGAGACTGAAAATCAGCCCAGCTCAAAGATGCTATTGTTTTAGTGTCTTTAGCTGCTATGTACTGTATGTTTCACAGAATTGCATTTGTGAGCTGATGAATTCAAATGTATCACTTGATACTTTCTCTTGTGAGCTTCATTGCTGCTTACGCAAAGGTTGCGTTAGCTTTCAGAAGTCTACGTTTTCAACATGCAGACTCTCTAGAAATCTGCGATTTAAAGATTTTATCTGCATTCTTATTTAACAAATGATCATGGGTGTACTTGGTGCTCTAGAATGCAGGAAATAGGCCTATAGTATGCTGTGTGAATAATTTTTATAAATTATTATTATAACTATAACTAATAAGTTAAGAAAATCTGAAGGATATTGTAGTGATTGTTCTTGAACATTGCAAAAATTCGAAACTTTCTGTCAAGAAATTATGCAGAAAGTTAATCCATGCTTTTGGATTGGTTAATCCAGGCAAACTCAAGATTGGTTTATGGCTACCCAGACAAGACCCTAAATAAAAATCAGTTAGTGCTTAACATGCCCACCAGATTTTTGACTAGAACTGCAAAATTAGAACATATTACTTAAATCCTACTCTCTCTACACTGGCTGCCCATTAAGGCTAGGGCTGATTTCAAAGTTTTACTGTTAATCTACAAAGTGATACATGGAATTTCCCCTACTTATCTGTCTGGTTTGGCGCTGCCTTACATACCTACACATTCGTTACATTCACAAGATGCCGGCCTCCTTACTGCTCCTCGAATTTGTAAACAAACAGCTGGAGGAAGTTGTTTTTCATATAGAGCTCCAATTTTGTGGAATGATCTGCCGACCCATGTGAGAGATGCAGACTCAGTCTCAACATTTAAGTCTTTGCTGAAGGCTCATCTCTTCAGTAAATTCTATGATATAGTGTAGTCTGGCCCAGGGGGCTAAAAGTACTTACACTCCTAATATTTTCTACTTTGGTGTTGGGTAAGTTATGATATTGACTTGTAACCTGAAAATATTTCTATAAAAATGTCTAATAGTGTAAAAAAAAACGTTCAACAGGTCTTGATTAAAGGACACATAGGAGGTAACAGGCACAGTGGGGTAAGTTACATCATGTTCTCTGATTCCCTACCTAATATTTTATGTTCTCTTTGTTTTCTAAGTTACAAAATAATTAATTCCAATCATACTATATTACACGTCGATGTTGGGTAAGTTATGATATTGACATGTAATGTGAACTTTGTTGAAAACATTTGTAATTGTGTACAAAATATGCATTCAGGTCCTTCATAAATGTCAGTGCATAGTAGAGAAATTACTGTATAGTATCAGAGAATCTGGCAGGCAATCGGGGAGACGTAGAGGCATACAGTCAAGGGAGAAGCCCATAGAGAGTCCATTAAAAGCATCGGAAACACAATATTTGCTCCTGCTCCTACGCTCATGGACAACTACTACTCACACTCTCTGTCTTTGTGAGAGGCAAGATTTGGAATGATTCAGATTTCTCTCGGCTACCAGAAGACATACAACTTTCAGACAGGTTGCTCACGTCACAGGCCCTATTTTAATGATCTAAGTGCATGGCGTGAAGCGCATTGGCGCAAGTGCGCTTTGAAAGTGTCCAAATCCACTTTTGATAGTTTGACAATGGATAAAAGGGTCCATGCGCCGAGCGCATGGTCTAAAAGTGTGTACTAAGCGTCTTCATTAATTCATGGGTGTGTTTTGGGCGTAACATGCAATAAACCAATCAGAGATTCATCTCCCATTCCCTTTTAGAGCCAGGCGCGTTTGTACCTTTCGGGCATTGCTATTATGACGGCGGATTTGCACCGTAATATTTTTATTTGTAATCTTTTGCATGTTTGTTTGCTGCTTCGCTTCCCTGTGTGTGTGCAACAAGCATAGTGTGCACGCGCTGTGCATATGCCTAGGTGCATTTGACTAATTTGCTGTTAAAATAACAATGACTTTAGACTTAGGTTTTTGTTGGTCAACCTGATGAGAAAGGTTTTCATGATATGACAGAGATGAATGTTTAGAACAGGCTGTTCACATGTCAACATGTAAAGTGGTAAAAAACTAAACATACATCCACATGTTATGTTTCCGAAGGCAGGAAAACCTATGCCTCGTACATTTACGAAACATAAAAAAGTCAGTTTACATTAACCTTACCCTAACCATAACCTTACCTTACCCGAAACTTAACCTCACTGACCTAACATGTTATACCTGAACGAAATGTTCCCCAAGTACTTTAAATTGTAAATGATTGGTCTGTTCTAAGAAGTGTTCCGGTACAACGGAGATTCAATACGTAAAAGTTGGCCATATTGTAAGTCTAACTACGTAATACGGGGAAATTCCGGTTAACACTCTCTTACATCTGACTGCTGATGACCAGAAGCTAACAAAGAGAACATGCCTACAGAAGTTGAAGCTGGCATGGAAGACTTCACGTCTTGGCATTACTACCGGTAAGGAGGACTGAATTATAGTATAAATCTGACTGCTAGAGCTAGACCAGAATTTATTATTTTACATTTAAAATTAAACTCTACATTGCACATTCAAGAGATTGTGACAAAGGCATTATATATTTAGTTCTAAATAAAGATTCTATTTAATACATTCTATGATTTTCATCATTATTTGGGATGTTGGAGGTATAGGTTTAAGTAATCACAAAATTAGTCAACATATTACCATTGCTGTTACACAAACCACAATTCCCATTGCTTTTTTACCTGTAAATTTAATTGCATCTAGTACAGTAGGCCTAGGAATTAAACATAATTTTATTGACAACCATTAAAATTGGTTATGAGCTTTGCTGTTTAATTAGTATACTCTGCATCCTCCCACTTAAATGATATTGCTCAATGTGTGAACAAATATTTGAACCATTTTAATGAATGCCTGTCCCAGTCTGTAACTCTGTATATTTGGGTCTTAGCCTAATGTTAATTTTTTTTATGAAGACGTTGTAATACAAACTCATGGTAACAGCAATAAGCATTCGTAAATAATGCTACAATAAATAAATCAAGGATACATTTTTTGCCTGCAATACTATATTGTCAAATATTGGATGCAGCATGTATTGAGATGTTTCAACTTCAAGATTAGTCAAGAATTTGATACAGCTTGTATTGGGAAATATGAAAAAGAGTCAATATTTAACACAACATGTATCGGGATGTATCAAGGTGGGTCAAATATTGGATGCAGCATGTATTTAGATGTATCAACTTCAATATTAGTCAAGAATTTGATACAGCTTGTATTTGGATGTATGAAAAGGAGTCGATATTTAACAAAGCATGTGTTGGGATGTATCAAGGTGGGTCAAGTATTTGACACAACATGTGTCTGGGATGTGTCAGAATGTATTCAATGAGTCTGACACAATGTGATCAGTTTCTTGATGTGTCGTGGTGTTTTGAATACAGATTGATACACAGTGTATCTGAATATGTGTCAGGATGTTTACAATCTTAATACAAGGGTATTTCATGCAGTGTTAATGGGTTTCTGATACCAGTAGATTAGTACTGGCACTTACTGTTTTCCCACTTCAAGCTTTGGTTAGGTTTAAAGTTAGGTTAAGGGTTATGATGAGGTTTTTGGTGTTAGGGTTTAGTTTATGTTCACGGGTTACAGAAAATCTGATTTTGAATCTGAATAACATTCCGTGTCCCCAGAAGTCCAGTTATATCCATTTCTAAAAAGTGTGTGGCTTTTTTCGATCTCCCTCACACACTGGCTGACAATCGCCATTCCCCTCCGGTAAATGTGAACTGCTGCGATTCATAGGAGTGGTTTGTGGTTAGGTAATGGGTCACATATGTGAGGAAAGATGAGGGCAGGGTCTGATGTCACTGAGCACCACTGCTTGTCCACTGGGATCCTGCCCATGTGTCTGTGTGGCCCATAGAAATAGAATGAATAGAAAGGCCATTGAGCTGCTTGGCGTGGTAATTCGATTAGTACACAACAAAATGGCGATTGTTGTTAGTTGTTACAGTGACAACACGCAAATCGGTTTAATGCGGAATTAGGCCGCTAGATCTTTGCAATGGAATGGTACACGTAAAAATGGCTGCTGCTCTGACCATTCTGCTACATTGATTTGTATTGGAATGGCATTTCTATCCATTCCATTTCTATGGTGCTCTGGGAGCGCTGCATACAGTACTGTACGTGTTTGCTGGAGGACTGGCAGGGCTTCTCTTACAGAGGTGCTGTGCAGGGCTCAGGTCCATACCTGGAGGCTGACCTCATTGTTGTAGCCAGCAGTGGTGACGCGAGGACTGCATATCCCTGAGTACTGAGGCTAGATTACTGCTGTCTCTGGAGCACTGCTTCTGCTCTCCGCTCTCCCTCGACCGCTTCAGCATGCCTTCCAAATAGCACCCTATTCCTTGTATGGTGCCATAGGGACATGGAGTAAAATAGCGCACTCCAAAGGGCGCCATTTGGGATGCCTGGCTTACTACATTACAATGTTCTGCTGATGTGACTCATAATTAGACTGAATGTGTCACTATTCAGTTGTTTGTTGATCAGCCCACTTGGCTGTAGCATTGTACTTAAGGAGCAAAGCGAGTATTCACGGATTAATGCAACCTGTGACAAAGGACCTTTACGAGCAACACAAAATATTTGTTGAACTTATCCGTAAAAACAGGCACATTTATTTATCCCTTATTCACAGTGTCAGCTTACTCCTCAAAGTTACAACAACACTTACTGCATTCTACTGCATCACAATACACCACTGTGAGGTAGAGCTCACTGGGCTTTAGGCCCGTAGTGGGGATGCTTTCTCAGGGCAGCATGCAGGCAGCGAACCCCATTGACTTCTTTTGCACAGAGGATCATTCCATAAACCTGTGAATGAGTTCACAGGAGATGTAAAAGCTTAGCCTCCATTAACGATGACAATGCAGGTGTTGATAATAGCATCCCGACGCTTCTTCTCCGGGTCTTTCAGCATGACAATAGAAATGTCTGTTGTTAAGGACTCGCTCCCCTGTAGGGAATGGAGGGCCATTCGGGACGCCCTTCTTGCCTTATCCCTCCTGGCAGGAAATTCAATTAGCTCATTTATGCAGAGTGGAGAGCATGGTGTCTGTTAATGGGGCAGATCATCTTACTACTACATTGCTGCTTTAACCATGTACAGGAAGGGTGTGTGTGCCAATATTTCTGATTATTTTGTTTCACGTTGGAACATTATACCATGGAAAAATACTGGACAAAAGTCTAAACATTTGGACCACAATATAGTGTTGTATACAAAACTATTTCTTTCCTTTTTAGTATATGTAAAGAAATTGTTTGTATGTTGCAGTAACGTGAAACGATTGTGAATTCTCAAACTGCAATAAGGCTTAGGTTCAGTGCATGGAAATCTAAATACTGTGTTGTTGAATTGAATTATAAGTAGGTTACCTAACAGACAATATTAGATGAATTAAATCTGTAAAAATCTATTGAGGCACATGATCCAGGTCCCAATGTTGTATGAGTGGTTTACTGTAAAGCCTGCCTGCATATTTGAGTAAATCTTTACAGAATAAAGAAAAGTCTCCGATGTTACGGGTAAATAAAATCAGACACACATGCCTGTCTAACACGGAAGAGTCATGGATGGTCCTGGATTCTTGAGCATATTTCATTACTATAGTAGCAAGAAAGAGATAACTTCAACACACCACAGATGCATGACATTTCTATTGTCTCCCACAGCAACAACGCTAGAAAAACCTCAATGTCTGTTAACTCTATAAAACCACAATGTCTGTTACCTCTAGAAAAACCTAAACGTCTGTTTTCTCTAGAAAAACCTCAATGTCTGTTACCTCTATAAAACCACAATGTCTGTTACCTCAAGAAAAACCTAAACGTCTGTTTTCTCTAGAAAAACCTAAATGTCGTTTACCTCTATAAAACCACAATGTCTGTTACCTCAAGAAAAACCTAAACGTCTGTTTTCTCTAGAAAAACCTCAATGTCTGTTAACTCTATAAAACCACAATGTCTGTTACCTCAAGAAAAACCTAAACGTCTGTTTTCTCTAGAAAAACCTCAATGTCGTTTACCTCTATAAAACTTCAATATCTGTTACCTCTAGAAAAACCACAATGTATGTTACCTCTAAAAAAACCTAATTGTCTGTTACCTCGAAAAAAACCTCAATGTATATATACATATTATAATACCTCTAGAAATACCTCAATGTGGTTAGCTCTAGAAATACCTCAATGTGGTTAGCTCTAGAAATACCTCAATGTAGTTAGCTCTAGAAAAACCTCTAGTTCCATTAAAATGAATGCTATTTAAATGATTATCTTTGTTCAGCAAATGATCCATTATGAAGAATGGCGGATGATAGTAAACTAAACAAATACGATTGACATATGCTCTGATTACTAGCTCAACTTGTATTGCAATGGAAAGTGATAGCAGTGTGCTTATTCCTTTGAAAACCCTGGATCAACTCTCAATTTTTACTTTTTAAATTTGTAATTGTGTTGAAAAATCGGCATCAATGCATTTGTATCTATTTAACTATGCTGGTCGGTTTTTTAACGTAAAATTTTAATGATGTAATGGCTAGGCCTACTCTTTTGTAAATGATCACCGCGTGATAAATGTTGCCCTAAGCATCGATGCATTCAGAAGAAAAACAACTGCCGATGAGAACGTCCACTGGCACAGGGGATTTCTTCCATGCTAAACACTTAACATTTATTATTCCCATAGCCTACAGGTCCTTCTCAAGAAATTTGCATATTGTGATAAAGTTCATTATTTTCCATAATGTAATGATAAAAATTAAACTTTCATATAATTTAGATTTATTGCTCACCAACTGAAATATTTTAGGTCATTTGTTGGTTTAATACTGATGATTTTGGCATACAGCTCATGAAAATCCCCCCAAAAAATCTCAAAGAATTAGCATATCATGAAAAGGGTCTCTAAACGAGCTATTAACCTAATCATCTGAATCAACTAATTAACTCTAAACACCTGCAAAAGATTCCTGAGGCTTTTAAAAACTCCCAGCCTGTTTCATTACTCAAAACCGCAATCATGGGTAAGACTGCCGACCTGACTGCTGTCCAGAAGGCCATC
>JACXGM010015605.1:0-21145 GCA_016801145.1 Umbra pygmaea | reverse complement strand
CTACTTCCTGGTCTTTATGTGCAGTAGAACCAGTGTGGGTTAACTACTTCCTGGTCTTAATGTGCAGTAGAATTAGTGTGGGTTAACTACTTCCTGGTCTTAACGTGCATTAGAACCAGTGTGAGTTAACTACTTCCTGGTCGTATTTTTGCAGCAGAACCAGTGTGGGTTAATTACTTCCTGGTCTTATTGTGCAGTAGAACCACTGTGTGTTAACTACTTCCTGGTCTTTATGTGCAGTAGAACCAGTGTGGGTTAACTACTTCCTGGTCTTAATGTGCAGTAGAATTAGTGTGGGTTAACTACTTCCTGGTCTTAACGTGCATTAGAACCAGTGTGGGTTAACTACTTCCTGGTCGTATTTTTGCAGCAGAACCAGTGTGGGTTAATTACTTCCTGGTCTTATTGTGCAGGTGAACCAGTATGGGTTAACTACTTCCTGTTCTTATTGTGCAGGAGAACCAGTGTGTGTTAACTGCTTCTTGGTCTTATTGTACAGTAAAACCAGTGTGGGTTAACTACTTTTGTTCATATAGTTGTAGCCTTCCCTCCCTCTCTTTGATGTTAGACAAAGTTCAGTATGTCTACTGCTCATATTGTGGTGCTACAGTACCTATCTTTGAACAGCAGAGGGTGCCATAGAATACCTGTAAAATTATTATCAGAGATGGATAGACATTTGTTCCAACATGTACATTACTAGTATTCAAGAGAGATTTTAATTCAGTAAAACTTACCTCAGTTGAAGAAAAATTACAGTACATGCAGTTATACCCTGTTTTCTTTTCTCACTGCTAGTACCTGAGTTCACTGACCAGCCAGCAGAGTTGAAGGGCTATTCCATACACACACGCCTCTCCAAGGGTCCACGAGGCTTTGGCTTTAACATAGTAGGAGGAAGCAGACAGAGAGAGTTCCTGCAAGTCTACAGTGTGACCCCTGGAGGACCACCTGCACTTAACACAGGTGGGATTACCATGTGAGATTAACACAGATAGGATTAACACAGATAAGATTTACACAGGTGAGATTAACATGTGAGTTTAACACAGATAGAATTAACACAGTTTTGATTAACATGTGAGAATAACACAGATAGTATTATCACAGATGGTAATAACACATGAGATTAACACAGATAGGATTAACACAGGTGGGATTAACACGTGAGATTAACACAGAAGGATTAACACAGGTGGGATTAATACGTGAGATTAACACAGGTAATAATAATAATAAATAATAATATGTTCATATTATGCCTGGGGCATTGGGATTGATCTTTAGACCAGAGGGATGAGTGCCCCTACTGGCCCTCCAACACCACTTCCAGCAGCACTGGTCTCCCATCCAGGGACAAACCAGGCCTGACCCTGTTTAGCTTTAGAAGCAAACCAGCAAGGCAATACAGGGCTCTATGCTGCTGGCTACAGGTAGGATTACAGATAGGATTAACACAAGTTAATGCTCCAAATAAAACAACCCTGACACTCATTTTTGGAAAAATACCCGTACTTTTTAAAGACCAAATCTTGCTTTTAAAGACCAAATCTTGGCGGCAGTGGCTCAGTGTCTAGCAACCGGAAGGTTGGTGGTTCGATCCCTTGCATGGCTGACACCGCCGTTGGTGTATGAATCTGTGAATGAATGGGTGAGTGTGAGGCAATGTATAGCGCTTTGGTGGCCATTGTTGGTCAGAAAAATGCGCTATATAAATGCAGTCCATTTACCATTTTGTTTAATTTTTTTCTCTGACTGTTCGCATTTTTAAGACTGTCTTTTTTGTGATAACATATTTCTATATCACCACAATCTTAAAATTTGCATCATATCTTCTCCTAAGTTGTTGGTTAACTTGACCTACTTTTGAGCCACTTCGCTCATGATGATCAGTGTGTCTCCATCGTTCAGGCCGCTTCACTGTAAACTAGTTGTGATTGACGCACTCGTTTTACAGGATTCTAGCGCCATCTGTGTTTATGGATGTGTACTGCCATTTAAAAGTACAGACCAGGGGTCTCAAACCGGTTCCACAGAGGGCTTAGTGTATGCTGGTCAATTAGAGCCCAATTATGACCTAGACTTCCAGGTACGGGAAGAACCTAACCAATTAGTGACCTAATCAATCAGTAAGGTACAAGGTAATAGTGAAAACCTGCATACACTAAGCCCTATGTGGAACCGGTTTGAGACCCCTGGTATATACCCTAAGTATAAAATGAGGCAATTTTTTTCAGATGTATTTCCAGAGGAAAAAAACCTGTCTTATAATCAGACCAGTACGGTACTTTTTTAAAGTAAGAGAAGTTGTGTTTATTTCAGCACATTTTGGAAGCAAACAGTCACGTTGACACTTCCAGTTTTTGTTTGATTAAGAACTCAGGCTGTTTTCATGGATAATATGTTATTTTACACCTTCACGCATCAAAACATTGTGATATGTTGGGTAGAAGTTTGTAGCTATATGGACTACCCCCCTTTCTCTCTCGGCTATTCTCACACACTTTAACCCGACTTCCCTATTTAGATTGAATTGTCCTATACAGTATATTACATTATCATCACATCAAGTTAACATGGACAGGATTTAAACTGGTGGGATTATTTAGTCTGAACTCAGTCTTCAACTTTCAACATGTCTGTCTACTTGCTCTTAGCCTTCTATCACCTACATGAATAACTCCCTGTTTCACCCCCTGTCCCCCTCCTATCACTTACATGAATAACTCCCTGTTTCCCCCCTCTCTCCCTCCTTAAACATCACTTACAGTCTCTCTGCATTCTACAGAATATTGACGTGTGTGATTGTTTTATTTGATTTACTCCTAAACATGTTACGCCGTCATGTTGAAATTAATCCTACTATCACCCAGACATATATTCATACACACTACCACACACATATAAACATACAAGTATATATCAGGGACGGTTCTAGCTGGGGGCAAACACTGTATGCCTGGCAACACTATATTATGCCGGCATCACAAACTCTGATTTGTCTTTGTCAAAATAATAGCGCTCGTAATCAGTGTTGGTCACGTTACTTTACAAAAGTAATTAGTTATAGTTACTAGTTACTTCTCACAAAGAGTAACTGAGTTAGTAACTGAGTTACATCATTATAAAAGTAACTCATTACCAGAGAAAGTAACTATTGCGTTACTTAAAAAAATAAAGTATGTCAAATAACTTGGAAGACACAAATATTAAATATGTTAAATGAATGAAATGGACACTAAATAGAATCAATTATTAGTCTGAGTCTGGGTTACAAGAGTTTGCGGTTGTGGAGAAAAATCTAGTTTAAGTTGCTTTGATGTCATGGCTCCATCTCTTTTGGTAGCGGAGCTCACGTTATTAGCTGCATTCTTGGCCACTAGTTAGTGGCGGCATGTGACAATGTGAGGTGCTTCATTAGATTCCAATTACTTGCCACCGACGAGTCTCTTCCTGTGCACAAGTTGCACGTTACATAAACATTGTTGCCTTTCACCTCAACGAGGGAAAGTAGTGCTTATTATACTTACAGTTCGCGAAAGCTACCTTTGAACACTTTGGACTTCCCATCGCTCTGACTCCTGTGTGCGCGACTGTGTCTGTGTTGGTGTGTGAACTGAAAAGTGAACAGCCGCCCTACTCTGCCTCTGGTTGGTTGGCAAACAAAGGAAATGTACTCTAAGCCACTCATCATCAGTTGTGGTTGTCTACCACTCCCCGACACACACACACAAACACACACACCAGAGAAAAACTTTGCAGTTCCTGCCGAGAGAAAGCAACAGATGAAAACCGCTTCATTGAGCTCAATTAAAGTAACGCCGCAATTTTAGTGTCAGTAACGGTAACGGCGTTGTAACGGGGGAAACAGTAATTCGTTTGATTACTCGTTACTGAAAAACATAACGCTGTTAGTAACGCAGTTTATTTATAACGCCGTTATTCTCATCACTGCTCGTAATTTATTACAATAATCATTGTTAATTTATTGCATAGATAGGTAGCGTGTCTATGTTCATGTGTTGCTAACATTAGTTTATTGGTGGATAAAACAGACTCTAATGAATGTTTTTCAAATGTAATCGTGTTTTCACATGAGACACTGACAATACATTCAATCAAATTCTATGTACAATGTATTTGTTACGGTTTTTAATGAAATGTTGTAATTGAAAATGAGTTATATGTTGATGTTTTTTGCAATCACATACTCTTATTGTTTTTTTACACACAGTGCAATTTACTAGGTTTGTAATGAATTCACTATGATTATTGCAATTAATTAAAATGAGCGCTATTATTCTGAAAGATATAAACATTACTATAGTGTTGCCAGGCCAACGGTGTTTGCCACCTGCTAGAACGGGCCCTTATGTTTTATTCCATTCACCCCAGTCCAGAACATAATGTGTGCTCATCCTCCTCAATTAGGATTCAATGAACTCCACTGAGTTCACACACACACGCACACACACACACACACACACGCACACACACACACACACACACACACACACACGCACACACACACACACACACATACATATATATATATATATACACTCACCTAAAGGATTATTCGGAACTCCATACTAATACTGTGTTTGACACCCTTTCGCCTTCAGAACTGCCTTAATTCTACGTGGCATTGATTCAACAAGGTGCTGAAAGCATTCTTTAGAAATGTTGGCCCATATTGATAGGATAGCATCTTGCAGTTGATGGAGATTTGTGGGATGCACATCCAGGGCACGAAGCTCCGTTCCACCACATCCCAAAGATGCTCTATTGGGTTGAGATCTGGTGACTATGGGGGCCATTTTAGTACAGTGAACTCATTGTCATGTTCAAGAAACCAATTTGAAATGATTCGAGCTTTGTGACATGGTGCATTATCCTGCTGGAATTAGCCATCAGAGGATGGGTACATGGTGGCCATAAAGGGATGGACATGGTCAGAAACAATGCTCAGGTAGGCCGTGGCATTTAAACGATGCCCAATAAGCACTAAGGGGCCTAAGGTGTGTCAAGAAAACATCCCCCACACCATTACACCACAACCACCAGTCTGCACAGTGGTAACAAGGCATGATGGATCCATGTTCTCATTCTGTTTACGCCAAATTCTGACTGTACCATCTGAATGTCTCAACAGAAATTGAGACTCATTAGACCAGGCAACATTTTTCCCGTCTTCAACTGTCCAATTTTGGTGAGCTCTTGCAAATTGTAGCCTCTTTTTCCTATTTGTAGTGGAGATGAGTGGTACCCGATGGGGTCTTCTGCTGTTGTAGCCCATCCGCCTCAAGGTTGTGCATGTTGTGGCTTCACAAACGCTTTGCTGCATACCTCGGTTGTAACGAGTGTTTGTTTCAGTCAAAGTTGCTCTTCTATTAGCTTGAAGCAGTCGGCCCATTCTCCTCTGACATCTAGCATAACAAGGCATTTTCGCCAACAGGACTGCCGCATACTGGATGTTTTTCCCTTTTCACACCATTCTTTGTAAACCCTAGAAATGTTTGTGCATGAAAATCCCAGTAACTGAGCAGATTGTGAAATACTCAGACCGGCCCGTCTGGCACAAACAACCATGCCACGCTCAAAATCACCCTTCTTTCCCATTCTGACATTCAGTTTGGAGTTCAGGAGATTGTCTTGACCAGGACCATACCCCTAAATGCATTGAAGCAACTGCCATGTGATTGGTTGAGTAGATAATTGGATTAATGAGAAATTGACTGGGTGTTCCTAATAATCCTTTAGGTGAGTGTGTGTATATATATATATATACCACCACCTACACACTAACAGTTGTGCTCAAAAGTTTGCATACCCCAGCAAACATTATGAAATTCTGGCATTGATTTTGACAATATGACTGTTCATGTAAAATTATTTACTGTTATTAAGGATAGTGGTCATATGAAGCCATTCATTTACACTTAGTTGTTTGGCTTTTTGGTAAAAAATACTTTAGAGATTTACCCTTGAATGTTTGGTCTTGTTACAGACACGCAAGGTTAAAATGGCAATTAAAAGTTAATTTCTCACTCCTGTGACATTTTAAATTGTAGGTAACCTTGGGAGACATACAGGCTGCTCAGGAAAAAGATGGTGTGGTTGTTTCAAGGAGCACAATACGACAATACAAAAATTAGCTGAATAGCTGAGTTGCCAGAAAGAAGCCTTTACTGTGCAGCTCATTTTTTCAGTGCCACAATAAGTCTGGTTACAACATGCCCAACAACACCTTCACATGCCTCACAGCTTCTGGCACACTGTAATTTGGAGTGAGGAAAACAAAATAAAGATTTATGGTCACAACTATAACCACTATGTTTGGAGAGGGGTCAACAAGGCCTATAATGAAAAGAATATCATCCCCATTGTGAAGCATGGTGGTGGCTGACTGATGTTTTGGGGGTGTGTGAGCTCTAAAGGCACGGGGATCCTTGTGGAAATTGATGGCAAGATGAATACAGCATGTTATCGGACAATAATAGCTGACAATTTGCTTTCTTCTGCACAAAAGCTGCAGTTGGAACACTCTTGGACTTTCCAGCACAAACAATGACCCTAAGCACAAGGCCAAGTTGACCTTCTAGTGGTTACAACAGGAAAAGTTGAAGGTTCTGGAGTGGCCATCACAGTCTCCTGACCCTAATATCATTGAGCCACTTTGGGGAGATTACAAACGTGCGGTTCATGCAAGACGACCAAAGACTTTGCATGAGCTGGAGGCATTTTGTTAAGACTAATGGGCAGCTATACCACCTGGAAGAATTCAAGGCCTCATAGACAACTATCACAAATGACTGCACGCTGTCATTGATGCTGAAGGGGGCAATATACTGTATTGAGAACTGAGAGTATGCAGACTTTTGAACAGGGGTCATTTCATTAGTATCTTTGTTGCCATGTTTTCTATTATGAATTATTGAATATGAATCCCATGAAAAATATAAAAACGTTTTGCCTGCTCACTTTGTTTTCTTAAAAATGGTACATCTGTTACCAATTCTCCAGGGGTATGCAAACTTTTGAGCAGAACTGTATATACACACACTACCTACACACTATCACACTCACACACACAGTATATTTACATACACACATATGTGGTATATACATATATGTGGTATATACTCAGTAGTGTAGTATATTCGAATATCAGGTTTTAGCTGCAGAAATGAAAGAAAATTTATTTTATCACAGTGCTTTTCCTCTTAATAGAAGCTCTGTACTGTAATAAAATGTATAGATGAGTAATGTACAAAACAGATTTTGTTTTTAAATGTATTATTCTCTCTGTCTGTCTTAATCTGTCTGTCTGTCTGTCTGTCTGTCTGTCTGTCTGTCTGTCTGTCTGTCTGTCTGTCTGTCTGTCTGTCTGTCTGCCTGCCTGTCTGTCTGTCTGCCTGTCTGTCTCTCTGTCTCTCACACTCTCTCTCTTTCTTTCCAGCTGACATCCTGGTCTACATCAATGACAGCTGTGTTCTGGGTCAGTCCCATAAGATGGTGGTTGATATGTTGAAATCTGTCCCCATGGGGCAGAGTGTGGATGTGGTGCTGCGTAGGGGATACCCCATGCTCTACAACCCAGACGGCTGTCCCAAACAGCCTCTGACCTCACCTGCCTCGTCCTCCTCCCCTCTGGAGCCGCTCAGTGCTGCGGCCACTCCCCCCTGCACAGCCCCCGCCCAGCCCCAGGTGCCCTCTGACCCTGCAGAGCCACCCCACCCCCCACCCACTGGCTTGGCCAACCTGAACCGGACCCTGTCCCATCACAACGGGAACTACCGCAGAGTGGTGGGGGGCACCATGCCGGGTCTGGACGCCAACGGGAACGCCGCAGGGCTGGTCTCTGCACCCCCCAATCACCCTCAGTCTAACGGAACGTCTGGCTCTTCCGCCAGCTCTGTCTGCACCCCCACTTCCTCTCACAGTAGGGGCCTTGCCCCTCCTCCCCCGCCTGAACGAACACCTGTCCCTGCCTTGGCCAATCACAGTGACTTGGAGGGCGGAGCCACAGGTGGAGGGAGAAAGAGGTAATCTACCTGCTAGCTATTACTTACTTATCTAACTACAACTAATTACAACAAACTATAAGTTATCTAACTACAACTAATATAACTGTAATGGCTTGCTGAGACATGGCTACAGGCGTTATGATGGAAACCAGGTCATCCTTATTAGTAATTAGAACTCATTCCAGTGTCATTGCAGGGTATATATGCCTGCCACACAGACACACGAGTGTCAGCTATTAATCAGTATTGACGTACTTCTGTATTGATGTCTGTTTGCTGCTGAATGGTGGTTGCCTTCCATTTGTTATTTTTCTGAGTTTCTAAAGTAAACTATTTCATTAGTTCATCTCCGCCTACTTTCCTCTCTGCTACACTATGCACGCATTACACAATGACTGACCTGCAAAGGAGACAACTAGTTGGACAAGATGCCGTAGAAGCTGTCTCAACGGATGAAAACAAAATCCCAGCAGACATTGCAGGAGCATGTCTCAACACGTTGTATACCTGAGCTGAAGGGCAGCAGGTGGCTCAGAGAAACCCCACCACGTCCTGGTTTTAACACAGTGTCATCTCTACCCTACTCTCCCGGAAACATTTGACGGAACCCCCGAAAGGTGTAGCAAGTTTTTTTTCCACGTGGACCGCTACATCCACCATCCTAACTGGGGGATCCAAACAGGGAGACATACATTTTTCCTGCTCCTCTCTGGCCAGGCATCTGGGAGAAGGGTGAACCAGAGGTGGAGAACTACAAACTGTTCACGCCTACAGTCCGGAACATGTTTGCTCTCTTTCCTTGCCAGGACTACGATGGAGGTGAGTCACCACTCAATCTCTGGCCAAGTCCACCACCAGCCACCATCTATACCCCTTCTGCCCAAATGGCAGATATGGGGAGTGGCTGGTCCTCAGGAATCCTCAGCTACTGTATTACCAGATATTGGCCCACATTATGCCACCACGCCCGGAGTGCACCACGCTCCTCTACCATGCTGCCGTGCCCAAAGATGTCCTCTACCATGCCGCCACACCCAGTGATGTCCTCTACCACACCTTTGCGCTCAGAGATGTCCTCTACCACACCGCCGTGCCTAGAAATGTCCTCTACCATGCTGCCGTGCCCAGAGATGTCCTCTAACACGCCGCCGTGCTCAAAGATGTCCTTTACCATGCCGCTGCCTCCAGAGATGTCCTCTTCCACGCTGTTGCCCCCAGAAATGTCCTCTGCTAAGTCGCCGCACTAAGAGGAGACCTCAGCCCAGGGAGCCCAAAACATTGTTTTTGGGTACCTCATGGGCTGCACCTTTGTACTGTCAAGGAGCCCGTTGGGCATTGCTGCTACCCTATCAACTTTCGGAGAGAGTCACTTTCAATTATTACCACACATTAGGAGTTATCCCTGGCTAGAGTTGTCATTCTCTGCCCGAACCAAAAAATTGCCAAATGGGCCCGGTCGTGCCTTATATTCTACTTAGTTCAGGCTGGACCAGGCTTCGGGCATGTGGAATTATTGTTTTATTTTATTTATTCCGTTATTATTATTATAATGCAACACTTGTAGACAGAACTTCAATAAAAGGTGTGACAATATCATATGGGATTCAGCTAAATGAATGCGGAGGGGCATTAGGTAAAACCACTGGTGAATCCATTAAGATAGTAAAATGCAGAACATGCCACAAATATTTAAAATATGAAGGCAAGACAGGTAGGCTATGTCATCTTTGCAGCACCAAATACGTCTTCTCTGCAGTGAGGATGCTGCTTGCAAGCGCACATACTTTATACAACACATTGTAACAGCTCGTCTTAAAGTAGCTACAAGTCTTTTTTACCATTTTAATTGATTGAAGCAATCGATTTTCTGTTTTACATAATGGGGCGAAATTATTAGAACACCCTGGTCTAGGCCCTTATTTAGAACACCCTGGTCTAGGGCTTTATTTAGAATACTTTGGTCTAGGCCCTTATGTAGGACATCCTGGTCTATGCCCTTATTTAGAACACCCTGGTCTAGGCTCTTATTTATGACACCCTGGTCTAGGGCTTTATTTAGAACACTTTGGTCTAGGCCCTTATTTAGGACATCCTGGTCTAGGCCTTAAGTAAGGACACCCTGGTCTAGCCCCTTATTTAGGACACCCTGGTCTAGGCCCTTATTTAGGACACCCTGGTCTAGGCCCTTATTTAGGACACCCTGGTCTAGGCCCTTATTTAGGACACCCTGGTCTAGGCCCTTATTTAGGACACCCTGGTCTAGGCCCTTATTCCGGACACCCTGGTCATCCATACCGGCCCATAATATCTTAGTACCACTCTTAGGGCACAACTTTAATAGCTGATTTTCCATTTCCCTGTATGAACTACACATACACGCACACATTCAGATTTCCGGGGTGTTTGTACCCTCACTGGCTGTAGATCACCACTTTTCTCGCTGCATTGCTCTCCCTACAAGATTTCGTAGTGAAAATATCAAACATGCCAGATTATATCGGCTCTGAAATCGTGTAGTGTATACTCGGCTTAAGGCACTTTGTGACACCTTTTAAAATTATGTACAATATTATGTCTCAGTGGGTAGGGAGTCAGACTTGTAGTCAGAAGGTTGCCAGTTCGATTCCCGACTGAGACAAAATGTTGTTGTGTCCTTGGGAAAGACACTTTACCCTAATTGCTCCCAGGTCGTTGCTGTAAATAAGAAATTGTTCTTAGTCAACTTACCTGGTTAAATAAAGGTTAAATTTAAAAAAAATTAAATACTTTTGATTAGTCGTTTTATTTATTGGTTGGGTGGTTACTTGATTGGTTGATTACACAGTAAAAACGGCTGTGTTAAATCAACACCCTAAGTGTTAAATTAAATAGGTCCAAATTGACACTGAAGAGTGTTAATTTAACACTTAGGGTGTTGATTTAACACAGCCGTTTTTACTGTTTAGAGATAGGTCACTGTATTTAGTTTCCTATGTAAAACCCTTATCTTCGACTCATGGTCTCTCTACCCATCCTCATCCTCTCCAGGCCCTCTCTGATGCGTTTTAATGGCAACTCCCTTCCCAGCCAGACCTCCAAGCTCAACCAGCGTAGCCCCAAGTCCCCAGAGACTGACTTTTCATCGTCCACACTGCCCTCCCTGTCCAAGCAGCTGGATATGGGCAGCCCTACCGTCCCTGTAGTCCCCAGCCATCGGCCCCCCATGCCCCAGACTTCGCTGGCACTCCCCCCGCCATCGGAGACCCCCTCCTGCGGCTTCAACGGTTGCCCTGCTAATGCCCACCACCGCACGGGTAACAGCCCAGCTGGCGAGGGGGTATATGGCTCGGCTGGAGGGGGGACACTGGTCGCCGTGCCCCTGGGAAGGAGCGAGGGGGGGGGCTTGGGCTTCAGTGTAAATGCTGGGGGTCCAGGAGGGCAGCTGGCCGTGGTGAAGAGGGTGTGGGACCGGCGACAATGCACCTCCCTACAGCCAGGGGACGCTATTGTCAAAATTAACGGGGCAGATGTGCAGAGTCTCAGCTTAACTCAGGTAGGACTGACTGTCCGGAATGTTGCCTTTAACAATAACAGAATTGTTGTGTTTACTGGATTTGACAAATAACAAAGTCATTGAAATTTCACAGTTTGAATCCATTTGGTTATTTGCTGTTCTCCCCGTAACTAACTGTTTAAATATTGACCTTTTTAAAACCTATTTGTATTTTAATCCTGTGTGATTGATTTGTGCTCATCATGAACCTGTTTGAATGTTTACACCAAAGGTGCAGAGGGTCCTGCAAGACCACGTCAAGCAGGGAGAAGTAGTTCTGTTGGTTTACAGAGGAGGTGAGACCCTGAAGAGATACTACCAATACGACGAGCAATACTAATCTACTATTACTGATGCTACTATTGCTGATACTACCAATACGACTAGCAATTCTACTCTACTATTACTGATGCTACTATTGCTGACACTAACAATACAACTAGCAATACTACTCTACTATTACTGATGCTACTACTGCTGATACTACCAATATGACTAGCAATACTACTCTACTATTACTGATGCTACTAATGCTGATACTTCCAATACAACTAGCAATACTACTACTGTACTATTACTGATGCTACTAATGGTGATACTACCAATACGACTAGCAATACTACTACTGTACTATTACTGATGCTACTAATGTTGATACTACCAATACGACTAGCAATTCTACTCTACTATTACTGATGTTACTATTGCTGACACTAACAATACAACTAGCAATACTACTCTACTATTACTGATGCTACTAATGTTGATACTACCAATATGACTAGCAATACTACTCAACTATTAATGATGCTACTTATGCTAATTCTACCAACACGACTAGCAATGCTACTACTGTACTATTACTGATGCTACTAATACTGATACTACCAATATGACTAGCAATACTACTACTGTACTATTACTAATGCTACTATTGCTGACACTAACAATACAATTAACAATACGACTCTACTATTACTGATGCTACTAATGTTGATACTACCAATACGACTAGCAATGCTACTACTGTACTATTACTGATGCTACTAATGCTGATACTACCAATATGACCAGCAATACTACTCAACTATTAATGATGCTACTTATGCTGATACTACCAATACGACTAGCAATACTACTATTACTGATGCTACTAATGCTGATACTACCAAATACGACTAGCAATACTACTACTCTACTATTACTGATGCTACTAATGGTGATACTACCAATATGACTAGCAATACTACTACTGTACTATTACTGATGCTACTAATGTTGATACTACCAATACGACTAGCAATTCTACTCTACTATTACTGATGTTACTATTGCTGACACTAACAATACAACTAGCAATACTACTCTACTATTACTGATGCTACTAATGTTGATACTACCAATACGACTAGCAATGCTACTACTGTACTATTACTGATGCTACTAATGCTGATACTACCAATATGACTAGCAATACTACTCAACTATTAATGATGCTACTTATGCTGATACTACCAATACGACTAGCAATACTACTACTGTACTATTACTGATGCTACTAATGCTGATACTACCAAATACGACTAGCAATACTACTACTCTACTATTACTGATGCTACTAATGCTGATACTACCAATATGACTAGCAATACTACTACTGTACTATTACTGATGTTACTAATGTTGATACTACCAATACGACTAGCAATACTACTACTGTATTATTACTGATGCTACTAATGCTGATACTACCAATACGACTAGCAATACTACTACTGTACTATTACTAATGCTACTATTGCTGACACTATCAATACAACTAGCAATACTACTCTACTATTACTGATGCTACTAATGTTGATACTACCAATACGACTAGCAATGCTAATACTGTACTATTACTGATGCTACTAATGCTGATACTACCAATATGACTAGCAATACTACTACTGTACTATTACTGATGCTACTAATGTTGATACTACCAATATGACTAGCAATGCTACTACTGTACTATTACTGATGCTACTAATGCTGATACTACCAATATGACTAGCAATACTACTACTGTACTATTACTGATGCTACTAATACTGATACTACCAATATGACTAGCAATACTACTACTGTACTATTACTAATGCTACTATTGCTGACACTAACAATACAACTAGCAATACTACTCTACTATTACTGATGCTACTAATGTTGATACTACCAATACGACTAGCAATGCTACTGTACTATTACTGATGCTACTAATGCTGATACTACCAATATGACTAGCAATACTACTCTACTATTACTGATGCTACTAATGTTGATACTACCAGTACGACTAGCAATGCTACTACTGTACTATTACTGATGCTACTAATGCTGATACTACCAATATGACTAGCAATACTACTCTACTATTATTGATGCTACTAATGTTGATACTACCAATACGACTAGCAATGCTACTACTGTACTATTACTGATGCTACTAATGCTGATACTACCAAATACGACTAGCAATACTACTACTGTACTATTACTGATGCTACTAATGCTGATACTACCAATATGACTAGCAATACTACTACTGTACTATTACTGATGTTACTAATGTTGATACTACCAATACGACTAGCAATACTACTACTGTATTATTACTGATGCTACTAATGCTGATACTACCAATACGACTAGCAATACTACTTTGGTACTATTACTAATGCTACTATTGCTGACACTAACAATACAACTAACAATACTACTCTACTATTACTGATGCTACTAATGTTGATACTACCAATACGACTAGCAATGCTACTACTGTATTATTACTGATGCTACTAATGCTGATACTACCAATATGACTAGCAATACTACTCAAATATTACTGATGCTACTTATGCTGATACTACCAATACGACTAGCAATACTACTACTGTATTATTACTGATGCTACTAATGCTGATACTACCAATACAACTAGCAATACTACTCTACTAATACTGATGCTACTAATGCTGATACTATTAATATGACTAGCAACACTACTACTGTACTATTACTGATGCTACTAATGGTGAAACTACCAATACGACTAGCAATACTACTCTACTATTACTGATACTACTAATGGTGATAATACCAATACGACTAGCAATACTACTACTGTGCTATTATTGATGCTACTAATGCTGATACTACCAATATGACTAGCAATACTACTACTGTACTATTACTGATGCTACTAATGCTGATACTACCGATACGACTAGCAATACTACTACTGTACAATTACTGATGCTACTAATGTTGATACTACCAATATGACTAGCAATACTACTACTGTACTATTACTGATGCTACTAATGCTGATACTACCAATATGACTAACAATACAACTCTACTATTACTGATGCTACTAATGCTGATACTACCAATACGACTAACAATACAACTCTACTATTACTGATGCTACTAATGCTGATACTACCAATATGACTAGCAATAATACTCTACTATTACTGATGCTAATAATGCTGATACTACCAATACGACTAGCAATACTACTACTCTACTATTACTGACGCTACTAATGCTGATACTACCAATATGACTAGCAATAATACTCTACTATTACTGATGCTACTAATGCTGATACTACCAATATGACTAGCAATACTACTCTACTATTACTGATGCTACTAATACTGATACTACCAATATGACTACCAATACTACTACTGTACTATTACTGATGCTACTAATGCTGAACACTACCAATACGACTAGCAATAATACTACTGCACTATTACTAATGCTACTAATGCTGATACTACCAATACGACTAGCAATACTACTCTACTATTACTGATACTACTAATGGTGATACTACCAATACGACTAGCAATACTACTCTACTATTACTGATACTACTAATGGTGATACTACCAATATGACTAGCAATACTACTACAGTACTAGTACAGATGCTACTAATGCTGATACTACCAATATGACTAACAATACTACTCTACTATTACTGATGCTACTAATGCTGATACTACTAATACGACTAGCAATAATACTCTACTATTACTGATGCTAATAATGCTGATACTACCAATACGACTAGCAATACTACTACTCTACTATTACTGATGCTACTAATGCTGATACTACCAATATGACTACCAATACTACTCTACTATTACTGATGCTACTAATGCTAATACTACCAATATGACTACCAATACTACTCTACTATTACTGATGCTACTAATGCTGATACTACCAATATGACTACCAATACTACTACTGTACTATTACTAATGCTACTAATGGTGATACTACCAATACGACTAGCAATACTACCACTGTACTATTACTGATGCTACTAATGCTGATACCACCAATACGACTACCAATACTACTACTGTACTATTACTGATGCTACTAATGCTGATACTACCAATACAACTAGCAAAACTAATACTCTACTATTACTGATGCTACTAATGCTGATACTACCAATATGACTAGCAATACTACTACTGTACTATTACTGATGCTACTAATGCTGATACTACCACTACTAATACTACTAGTAATGCTACTACAACTAATAATAATTATAAAATCAATAATATTTATAGTTTTTGTTATACAGTGAATCCGGAAAATATTCAGAGCGCTTCACTTTTTCCACATTTTGTTGTTACACCCTTATTCCGAAATTGATTAAAGGTACAATATTTAGTTTTCCAAAACAATAACAAATGACGTACTTTGCATTAAAAAAGCAAACATCACTATACTTATATTATATAGATATTTCTTAGTTGTGTACTTACATTATCCTAAATGTTTCCACCAACTTTCAAATCCAGAGAAATGTGTAATATAATTCGAAGACACGAGACGTTTCATTTTGTCTTCCATCAATGGCGTCATATAACCTTTGACCTCTCTAGTTGCTTTAAGTTCCAGGGAACTGCCAACATAATGTGAATAAAGTTATAATATTTTTAACAATACATTACTTTGTCAGTGAACATTTTTCCTGCCGGAGACGCTAGATTGGAAGGTTGTCATTGATGACGATTACAAAACCCATGATCCCAGGCTACTTCCCGACGTCATCCAAGTACATCTTTTGCTTTTGTTTTGATTGAGAGACCCCTAGCGGCCAAAAACGACATCTTTTACGTTTAAATTCAAAATGATAATGACAATGTGAAAGAAGTGTGTTTGACATCTTAGCAAATTTATAAAAAAATGGAAATAGCACATGTTCATAAGTATTCACAGCCTTCGCTCAATAAGTTGTTGAAGCACCTTTGTCAGTAATTACAGCCTCAAGTCTTTTTGAGTATGATGCTACAAGCTTGGCACACTTATTTTTGGGCAGTTTCAGTAAAACTTTATTTTGAGAGTCCAAATAGTGTATCTGAAGATGCTCTACAGATTATCTGCAGACTATCAACAACATTTTAACATACTATCTACTAACCCTAACCCTTCCTTTAACGTTCAGGTTGGATGGGGAGCGTCGGTACACAGCCATTTTTTGGGCTCTGGCCGGGCCACTCAAGGAAATTCACAGAGTTGTCCTGTAGCCACTCCTTGTTATCTTGGCTGTGTGCTTAGGGTTGTTGTCCTGTTGGAATATGAACCTTTGTCCCAGTCTGAGGTCGAGAGTGCTCTGGAGCTCATGTTTTTGTACATTGCTGCTTTAATCTTTCCCTCATTCCTGACTAGTCTCCCAGTTCCTGCCGCTGAACAACATGCCCACAGCATGATGCTGCAACCACCATGCTTCACTGTAGAGATGGTATTGGCCAGGTGATGCGTAGAGTCCTTCAGCTGCCGTTTGGCAAACTCCAGGCAGGCTCTTCTGCCTTTTACTGAGGAGTGGCTTCCGTCTGGCCACTCTACCATACAGGCCTGATTGGTGGAGTGCTGCAGAGATGGTTGTTCTTCTGGAAGGTTCTCCTCTCTCCACATTGAAAAGCTGGAGCTCTGTCAGAGTGACCATCAGGTTCTTGGTCACCTCCCTGACTAAGGCTCTTTTAGTTTGGTCGGGCGGCCAGATCTATGAAGAGCCCTGGTGGTTCCAATCTTTTTCCATTTAAGGGTGATGGAGGCCACTGGGACCTTCATTGCTGCAGATATTCTTTCTGTACCCTTCCACAGATCTGTGCCTCGATACAATCCTGTCTCTGAGGTCTACAGACAGTTCCCTGGAATTCATGGCTTGGTTTGTGCTCTGACATGCACTGTGACCTGTCAGAGCTTATGTAGACATATTGGGCACTATTTTGCATGAAGCGCATTGCGCAAGTGTGCTTTTGTTTTGTCCAAATCCACTTTTGCTAGTTTGACGGCAGAAAAAAATGTTAAAAATGGTGATACTAAGTGTCTTCATTAATTCATAGGTGTGTTTTGGGCGTAACATGCAATAAAACAATTATTGTCATCTCCCATTGTTTTTAAGATCCAGACACATTTGTACCTTGTCCCATTGCTATTATGATGGCGGATTTGCACCGTAATTGCGCTTTCCTGTGTGTGTGTGTATAACAAACATAGTCTATGCATAATCCTAGGTACATTTGACTAATTTGATGTTAAAATAACAATGAAATACTGCGCCATTGACTTTAGACCAGGTCTTTGTTGGTCAATGGAGCAATCACTTTCTGATGCCTCAAGATAGCACTACACCAAGACTTATTCTGAACACACCTCACCTCCCACACGCCCATGGGTGCAAAGATGGGTGCAGGTGCGTTTGCTATTTAAACGACGCGGGCGCTGGACGGAAAATTGACAACTGCGTTGTTCTTAAACTAGCAAAGACACTCGCATTCCAGTTTTACGCTGCGTTGCATTGGGTGCAAGATAGGGCCCATAGACCTGATATAGCCTTTTCAAATCATGTCCAATCAACTGAATTTACCACAGGTGGACTCCAATCAGGTTGTGGAAACATCTCAAGGTTGATCAGTGGAAACAGGATGCACCTGAGCTCAATTTTGAGTGTCATGGAAAAGGTTGTGTATACTTACAGTATGAATATGTACTTTTTTGTTTTTTATTTTTAATAAATTTGCTAAGATTTCAAACATACTTCTATTAGATTGTCATTATTAGGTATTGTTTGTAGAATTTTGAGAGAAATAATGAATTGAATCTTTTTCGGAATAAGGGTGTATTATACCAAAATGTTGGAAAAAGTGAATACTTTTCGGATGCACTGTACTACTGCTGTGACCATTACTAGTTATATTGCTGCTACTGGTATTTCTACAACTAATACTAGTGACATTACACTATTGCAGTTACCATTACTCTACTTCCACTCCAACTGTTACTACTAACATTACTACTGCTACTGCTATTATTACTACCAGTACTATCATAAATAAACAAAATTCAAAAAAGAAAACACTACTGCTGTAGCTAGCCTTGTTGCAGTATAATTTTTCAGAGTTGTAAATTTGGTTCAAAACAATGTTTATTTTCATTCCTTTGCGAGTGTATCGTTATTCGAGTACACTCATGGAAAACATCAATGGTTAAAATATTATATGAACATCCTAAGTAGAATCATTATCATACCACCGTTGGTAGCCATTTCCTTACGTAGTGTCAAGGAGGGAATCACCAAAGTGTCTGACGTATGGTTTGCTAAAGTTGAGGACGTATGATAGGCAGAACTGTCAATCAAACCAGAGCTGCACAGGCAGAAAATGAGGTTGCAGGCCCAAAATCTAGAAGCAGAAGAGCGAGAGAGAAAATACGAAGGTAGACACCATAGAGAAAGAAACGGGGGACCTGTTTTTAGCTCAATAGCCCCAATATTCACAGGTTTTAGACCCTGTGGCCTAATATCATAGAACAAACCTGTAATACATGTACATCAGTTTAAGGGAGTGACCTTAATTATTAATTTCTACTCTTTCTTTTCATTTAATTAATCAATGGTTAGTTATAAATTAATAACATTTTGCCCTTAATTATAGTACGATCATTCCAAAACAGGCAAACACAACTGAACCCACAAGTATCTACATATTGTTATATATGTTTGTATCTACATATTTAAACAAACCTAAACTCTGTTATCCTGTATTCTCTCCCCCTCCCTCCCTCCCTCCCTCCCTCTCCCTCTCTCCCTCTCTCTCTCTCTCTCTCTCTCTCTCTCTCTCTCTCTCTCTCTCTCTCTCTCTCTCTCGCTCTCTCTCTCTCTTTCTCTTTCTCTCTAGGATCCCTCTGTTCTCCTGTCTCCCCTAACCTCTACAAGCCCCTGTCCTCTCCTCTGGGCCCCCCCTCATCGGCTCAGCTTGCCTCCACCTCAGATGCCTTGGTGCCCTTGCACCTCCCACATGCCCCCCCCAGCCACAGTGGCCTCTCCCCAGCGTCGCACTCCACAGACATCTCCTCTCTGGTCCAGAGCACCAGCTTTCTGGACTCTGTCCCTGTAACGCTCACCCTGGAGCCCAAGGACTGGCTTGGGATGGAGGAGGGGGACGGGCCCCAAGCAAGACCCCCTGGAGGGGCAGGGCCTGGGGCAGTGGCCAAGGGTCAGGTCGACGGACGAGGGTTAGGGGCTGCGCTGGGGGTCAGGAGTCAGGAGGTGGAGCTACGTAGACGGACAGGGGAGGGGTTCGGCTTTGTCATCGCCTCAAAGCAGCTCACCAATGGTGGTGAGTTTTTGAAACCGCCCCCCAGATGTCCATGTGATCTGATTTATTATGATATGTAAGGCACCGACCCCCAGATGTCCATGTGATCTGATTTATTATGATGTGTAAGGCACATACATACATACATACATACATACATACATACATACATACATACATACATACATACATACATACATACATACATACATGCATACATGCATACATGCATACATGCATACATGCATACATGCATACATGCATACATGCATACATATATATATCTTACAAACGTGAATACACCCCTCACATTTTTGTAAATATATGATTAAAACCTACTGAAAATAAATATATGGAAAGACTACTGAAAATCTGTACTCAGGTACAAGTACTGTTACATTCCTGAAATACTACTCAACTACAATAACAATTACTGGTGTTAAAAATGTAATTAAGTAAAAGTACACAGTATTATTCTCAAAAACTACTCAGAGTAATAGTTACTTTTTAACAAATGATGTTTAATGCATAAATAAAAAGCATTCAATCTGAAAGGGGATTATATAAATTGATCATTAATTGTTTAGTATAATGTGAAAAAGTGGTACATTTGGTTAAATGACTGCTGATTTAACCTATTGTATTGAAATTGGTTGTCCTAATATTTTGTGCAGCGCACACGCACATTAGCTAGTTCTGTCCTAACTGAATCCCAGGCTAACTACACATTCTTCCAGGTGTGGCCATGGGTAGTAGTCAATCCATGAACCGAACCAAAATCTTTTGGGAAACATTTAATACACCTTTGTCTAGGGCAGGGCCATACACAGACATTTATTACACCTTTGTCTAGGGCAGGGCCATACACAGACATTTAATACACCTTTGTCTAGGGCA